>MU225409.1:793368-815856 GCA_018584345.1 Thuja plicata
ATATTATATTTAATAATGAAAGGATTATATTATATTATACTTTATTTATTAATATGTTATATTTTTAAATTATATTATAATTTATAATTTTATTATTAAATCCTATCCTCAAAGTGGGGACATTACACTTCATGCATGTATTTGGGGGGTTTGACTGTCATTAATGGTTTTAGACTATCTGAAAGAACAGCGGCTCTGATGTAAATCTTTAGTTTATATCAATAAAAATAAAAAATTATCACCGATAAAAAAAAACTAAACAAACAATAAAACTCAGAAGAAAGAAAGAAAGCTATATACACAGCATAGGAGGACAGGGCATGGGAAAAAAATTATTTTATTTTATTTCAATTCACCGTTTGTTTTACAGAAAAGTTCTAAAAAAAAATTATTCATCTATGGGTCTTAACAAAATTTATTTCCTACTTTCGTCTTTCTAACATGGATGACACCTTAAATGTTTTTAAACCAAAGATTTTTGCCGGAAGACATTCACCAAAGGTCTTCTGGATAAATAGTATAGAATTTTTTACCAACATTTTGACTGAGCTACTAAACTCATCATACAGGAAACAAATATTGGCAAGGAATCATAGATTATTTATTACAGATTAGTATGTTTCTTCATGTTTCTTCTATTTTAGGTTTCTCGAGAGACACATCTTCTACTTTATATACTATACACCTTAATAGACATGCATTGGCTGTAAATATTTAACTGCTCACATGCTTTAAAGAATTTAAGCCAAAGAACATTAACCTGTTTAGCAATCCAAACCTCCTTCAATCCATGGGTTGTTGCAATAACTGTAAGCTCAACACACCTTGTTACTGACACCCGTTTCTGTTCCACAAAGAAACTAAAATAAACTAAACCATCTAATAAATCTATGTATAAATTCCTATATTGATTGACATCAGCACAAATCAATACATTACAATTAAACTAAAAGCTTTAGAAAATTTTCTGTAGATACACCCCACAACCATCACATCTATTTATGTATCTCAAGAAGAAGGAAAATAATCTAGCATTACAAACTACATAAGTACATAATACATAATATCTAATGAAATGTTAGAATCTAAATAATAATACCAGATTGGCTTATGTCCAGGCTCAAATTGATATATTACACTGAAACCAAAACACTGAGATTATTGATTTGTATATCCACTCCAGAGTTTCTCTACAAACTCCTCATAGAAAATATGCAAGTTACTAAATTAGAATCGGTATGTGGGTACGGTACACTGGTATGACAAAATTTAAATTGGGGATTGAGTACATTCTAGGTATCTGTTCGAAAAAAATATTAAATCATAAATATATACATTTTTGTAGCCTAAAAACAGGGATTAAGCTTAAAATACCACACATCAAGCATATATTAAACAAAACTACCATGCATTGTTCAAATTTAAAATACATAATACTAATTCGATAACAAGTCATCAAACTTAAATGTTATGTTAGATATTTGGAAATTGAAACAACCTACAATTTACAATGTCCCCAAATTGTGACAATATTTGGAAAGTTTAAAAATTTAAAATATCCAATTTTAAAATTGTAAGTTGTTGGTTAACATATTTGTCCTTTTGAAATAAAAGAATTTTGACTCTATTTACCCAGAAAATGAGGGCAAAAATTTAACAATAATTGGGTAAGCTATTAAGTTCCCTTTGAATTTTGGAGATACAACACCCTTTTGAAATCAAATTTTTAGATTTTCAAAATTAGAGCATGGGGTATGCTTTTAAGTTTTTAACCAAAAAGTAGGAAAGGCAATCAACATTCACTTATAGCTATGAAATAAAAGTAGTTCAGATTTCTCTACAACAAATGAATGGAAACACATCCCAAGTACACAGATTCTTCAATCAATGAAGTAACTTGAATTTAAATTGGAGTTTCCACCTAAAAGAAAGGAAATGAATATCATGTAAACCAACCACCATGCTCACACAAAAGAATGATAGTTGAAAATAAATCAACGCACAAAGACTTGCAATTAATTTTAGAACAGAATATCAAATTCATGAACACGCAGATTCACAACTTCCTTTCCAATCGGCCAAGATGAGCACCTAAATTTGTAAACATTGGAGATCCTTTACAATGTCTACAGTTACATATTTATAACTTTACAATGTAACCATTGAAGGGTCTTTGAAATTGCCTGTTTAAATAAATAAAAAGTTAATAAAACATTAGAGAACACTTTCAAATATATCCAAGCAAATAAACTAAGGCTGAGGTGGCGCATTTTGGGAGCCCAAGTTTGCTTCATTCTCTAGTGCCTGTTGCATTGCTACTCCCACTTTGTAGTCTTTGTAGGCTTGCGTGACTGTTGGCATCTCTGCATGCTGAGAAATGATTACATTCCTTTTTCTCAACCTCCACAAAGTCTTCATTCTGTTGGAACTATCGTCATTGATGCCAAATGGACTCAGTGGAGATTATCAGCAAAGATATCATCATTGATGTCAAAAGAGTATGGATGAGACTGTTGAACGTATTGTTATTGATGTAAAAACATAACTCACTGATATCAAGAAAAAAAAAATTTATGTCACAAAGATCTTATCAATGAAGAACAGGGAATATCTTATGAAGAGTATAAATATATAAAAGGCAGCAAATTAAGGTTTGAATTAAAGCTGGTTAATTAACAATTGGTCATGCCTTCATAAAAGGTTGTCTCCATTCAAAGGGATGCCTCCTTTCATGAAAAGGCATAAGAAGAATATAAAGGTAAAGAGAAGTTGGAAGAGGAATATGGTAACGTAATAAGAGATTTGTGCATAGAAAATTATGATATCATTCAAACAGATTTGTTAATGAAGAGGTGTGATTAGCATATGAAATGAGGAGTTACAATTTTTAAAGGTGAAAGGAGGTGTCTCTAAATGAAATTGCCTCTCTTGGGAAGATGTAAAGAGAGCATTGAGTGAAGGATGATAGTGAGCTGTGTGTGCAAAATAAATATATCAGATAAAAAAAAATGTTGATTTGAAAATAAATACAAAGCATTTTAAAAAGGCAATCAAAAGGAATTGTTAACAAAAGGTGATGTCTTTTCAAAAGGTCGCCTCTATTCAATGAGATGTCTTTTATAATGAAGAGGCATAAAGATATGAAGATATAAAAAGTGATAATCAGATGTGAAAAGAATGCGAGTGTGGAATAATAAAGAATAAATTTATGAAAATCCATCATCCAAGCACAAGGAAATTAAAAGGAGTTAAGGCAGATTTGTTAGTGAAAGACGTGACTATTCAAATGGTTGTATCAATTTCAAAGAGTTGCATCCATTCATAGAATTATTAGAAACATAAAGGCTGATCATTCAAGTGGAATTGAGAATAGTGTAGAGAGTAGAGTGAATGAATTGTGAAGAATAAAAGGAAGATCTTTTTATGGAGAAATAAGTGACATGAAATGAGAGATGTATTATAATTTGTAAGTAAAGGACATAACCATTCAAATGGGTGTATTTATTTTGAAGAGTTGCATCCTTTCGTGAAGGCGTTAAGATGTAAAAGAAAGTAAGACTTTTGAAAAGAGGCTGTGGTGAGTTGGAAGACAATCAAGCATGTATACAAGGGCCATTAATGAAAAGATAAACAGCAGATTTGATAAGAAGAGCATGAAAAGATAAGATTGCGGGTTTGATGAGAAGGATAAAGGAGTTTTATAGCGGATTTATATGAGGAGCTTGAGATCATATTCGTGGCAGATTTATGATCAGGTTATAGAAGATTTGAGTAGAAGATAATGACAGTTTGAAAAAGAGTGTTACAACTCTTGTGAAGACAATTTGAATGAGGGGTTGGTGCCTCTAAAAGAATGAGGGGTTGGTGCCTCTAGAGAGTTGGACCTCACAAATAGAATGAGGGGCTGGTGCCTCTAGTAGGTTGAGCCTATGAACTATGTGAAAGAAATTTTTATATAAAAGCATTAATTTGCCATGGTTTTATGATTCTCTTGTTAGGATTTCCATGTATATTTTATGTTCAATTTGCATTACATGATAGTTAGATCTCATGTGAATGTTAATATGCAATGACTATGCTTTGAGATTAAGTTATATGCTTATGATATTAAGTTGAAAAAGTAAAGGTTTGTTATACAGATTCACCCCCCCCCCTCTTAGTATAACTGTGTGCTCTTCAATTCCTTGTGCTACTCAAGGCTGACAAGTGTTCATAACCAAGGTATTTGTAATTTTGTACTTCATTATAACTTAATCTTGCTCAAAGCAATGTTTATGGATCCTAGGAAAATTTTGACAGAGAGACGACAAAAAATGTGATTTCCACAATTTGAATCATTTGAAAAAACACTTCAAGCAGAGATTGTAACTATGGATCTGAGAGAACTAAGGACTTACCGATTCACTGCCCTTTGGTACAAATATGTCTACAATTTTTCTTTCATGTGGCCGACTTCTCCATCTCACAATTTTGCTTTCATGACATTGAAAACCCTCCACCATACTCTCTTGCAATTACTTGTATAAAATGAATTAATTCTTGCTATCTCTTTCCCTGTAATACTCTAGCATTTATTACACTTTGGCTCTGACAAAATCATCAATGCTAGTAGGTGAGCTTTCCTGGGGCCGACGATCAAAAGCAGTGTTTGAAACAAAAGGGTTGGTGTTTTGGCATGTTATTGAAACTAAGTTGGAATCCGACAAAGGTTTTGAAACCTAATATTGTCTTTGCTTTTCCTCCTTTCTCTTTTCTTTTCAATATCCTTTGTAAATATGCACTTACAAGAGAAACGAGGTTGTGAGTTTGATGTTAGGTATTGACAAGGTAATCAAAAATTGTTGATCCCCAAAAGAAGTTACAAAACAAATTCACCTTTTATAGCCAAGTCTTCAACAACTTTCTTGTTTTACAAAGGTTTTGTTTGTGTGTGTTTTATGACACAAACAATACAAAATTTAATACCAGGGGTACTCTATCCTCTCTTGAACAAAATCATCTATGTGCTAAATAGATGAACTGTGTGATCACAAAGACGACCGCAAGGTTCCAAATGCGTGTGGTTTTTTGCTATTCAAGACAGACTCTCGTGGTAGGATGATTGTTGAAAACCTCCAAGGGGACTTATGTGGTTATTCAAGATTTCACTTTCAACTTTTAAATTTCCTTTTTCTTTGCTTTTTTGGATTTTCTGGGTTTAAAACTTACGAAGATTTCTAAAACAAAGTGCAAAAGAGGAAGGTTTGAGAAGATAATTCTAGTTCTCTAAACTAGACCTATGAAATTCTAGAGAAAATTTTGCAAACATGGAATCTAAAACCTATCTATGTTTCACCAAATTCAACAACTCCACAAGAACGGTGCAATCTTCTAAGGTATTCTAAGGATTTTCACATCACAGATATTCACCAACATTCAAACAATGAATACAATAATGGAAGTTAAATTTTCTATCACAAGTTCAAACTAACTTTGCACAATAGTTGAGAATCATCCAACTATCAAAAGTATGAACATATTGATTCCACAATGAACACTCCCATCAAATCCTTCATTCACTTTAACAACTTGAAAATAAAATCTACTTTAAGTGAGAAACAAGAAACCATGCAACTTGCAAAAGATATTAAATTCACCGACAATTGAACAATGAATTTACTTAAGTGTTTTATGCGACAATCTCTTCAACTCTCTCTTACAAATGAAATGAGAGGGGTTTATATAGGAGTTCAAAAAAAGATAAAGGGCCGAGATCAATTTAAGATCGATGGCCAAGATTTAAACAACTATACCCTAATTAGGGTTTACAGTGATTATCCAAGGAGAACCAATGAAAAAAGAACAACTCAGATGGAGCTTATCCTGATGGAAGAAAAGATCAGGTTCATTGAACTTGGACGCCTTATCCTGAAATTATCTGATTGGTGGAGACAAGTGGTTGCCACCTTAGTATGCTTATCTCTTTGAATAAAGTTAGCTTTGAACAATTCTTCAAATTTTGGAAAAATATTCCCAAATTGCATCATCTTTAAAACCTTCTTGAACTCAGAGTTTTCTCCCTTTTGAATGCTCTTCTTCGTCTTCAATCTAGGATCTTGGACTTCTTGGTGTGAACTTTGAAATTTGGAAGATGTCTTTGAAATCTTCCCTTGTCCATCCATCCTTCTTTCTGTCTTGAAATTCTTCGTAGGTGATGAAGTCATTTGTTGTGTTTGTTTTCCTCATCTGTGAATGTCATCTTTTCTTATACCATTAAAATTCCTTCCTTTGATCTCGATCTTTGGAAATCTCGGGTTGTTGTAGCGTCTCCTTCATCTTTGTCTGCCCTTGATTGTTCACATTGCATTAGATCTGCAAAACAACAAGAGATTTGTCAATAACTCATTAATATGACCTCACCAATCTTACCTTTAATATGGAAATGGCCTTATGAATTTTGGAAATCATGAAGTCCCGTCCTTGGAAATGCAGTTTTATGTCTGATTTTAGGAAATTTCCCATACTGAGGCAATTTTCATCATTGCTTCCTTAGTGATTTCACCCTCTAAAAATCCTCTCCAAAATTCACACCTTTTCTCTCTAGAAACGTATACCTCTTCTTTTCTTAACATTTTCCTTTTAAAACTTTGCCTTTTCCTCTTTCCCACTTGGAATTTTCTCTGGATACTTCGTGATTTCAACCTCAAATGGATTTGGACTCCACAATTTTCCAAAATTTCTCTGGCTCTAGAGAGTGAATTTCATCTCTTGGTTTGCATTCTTCACCTAGGTTGTCAACACTTAGCCTATTTTTCATCATGAGAGGGCAGACTTCATGTGTGTTTGTGGAAATTCATCAACACTTACGCCAAATTTTCAAGTCATTTGAAGCTGGGAGGACTTTGCTTGTGCTTATGGATTTCCAACAACTTTCCTTGTTTGAAATTAGGAATTTTTCGTGTGGATTTGAAAATTTTCTTCACTGTATTTTCCTCATTGTATTGACATCTACCTCATTGAATCTGCCCCAATTCTGAGATTTTTCAGATTGAAATCTTGAATTTGATTTGAAAATCTCCTTCAAGTCTGCATAAAATCACTCTGAACCTGTCAATCAGATTAGAAAACCTTAAGAAAATTCTCAAGAAATTTTCGAAAATTACTTGAAAACTGAAAGAATTTGGAATTCTGGATGGAAATTTGTCTTCAACTTCTAGCAAACATGAAAATTTTGATGAAACCTTTGATTTGTGTCAAGAAATATCTTCAACAAGCATGAAATTCAGTCTGAAAATCGTCCAAAACCCTCACCTTGCTTTGAAAATATTGCTAACTCCAGAGCTGTGATTTCTGACTTGTGAATGAATGAATGCCAAGTCTATGTGTATATAGGAATCATAGATAGCCAAGAAGAGGTTGACTTGCTTGTTTTATTGCTTTCTTTTTAACTTTTCTTTTCTTAAATTCTCATGAACTTGGTTGATCTCTTTGCATTAAAAACTTGTTTTTTTCCCTTTCCTTTTGATTTCTTCTTGGCTTTCTTCTAGAATTGATTTGCTTTCTTTTATACTTCTACAATTATTCCTTCAAGTCGAATTCTTCTCTGCTTCTAGAACTTGCTTTTATTGATTTCCATTTTGCTTTCTTTCCTCAAATTGTTTTTTTTTCTTTCTCAAATTGAATTTCCTTAGCCTTTTTCCTTCCAAATTGAGTTCACCTTATCCTTTTTAAAAACTTCTTGCTTCCTCCAAGTCGATTTTCTTCTTGTTTTCAACTTGATCTTCCTTCCAAATTGAGGCAGACATCAACTAGATTTGAGGATTTTCCATCAGATTTGATCATCATTTGTGGACTTTGGCATGCCTTAGTCAAATTTCAAAGGCCTTCATACCTAGGCGGACTTCATTAGGGTTTGAGAAATTTTCTCAAATACTTCTCTGTCTAGCCTAGGTGGACTTTATCCTAATTCGAGGACTTAGCCATGCCTTAGACAAATATTCAAAACTCCTAGACATAGGTGGACTTCATGTGTGTTCAAGGAATTTTTGAATTCATGGGGCACAGTTAGGGTCTTGATGAGGATTCTCAAGCTTGGAGGGCATAAAATATAACATTAAGTATGGAAGGCTGAAGGTTATGTCTGCAATTGAGAAAAGTAAGAGAACACCTAAGTGTTAAATTCCTATTTTCAACTTCAAATTCGTCTGGGATTTTATGGAAAAACCATGGAAAGTTCTGAATATTCCTGATTCCAATCCAAGAAATTGAGAAAATTGTTGGAAAATCCTTGTTCCAATATCAAATTTATTAGAAATCTTGGAATAAAAAAGCTATGGAAAAGAACATAGATGGAAGCGTGCTAATTACTGAAATTTGGCCGAGTCTGAAAAATTTTAGGATCTTCTAAAATCTAGAATCTCCATTATAATAAAGATGTTTGAGAGTGATTTCAGATAATCAACACGCTTCCATCAGTGTTCTTTTTCATAGATTTTTTTCGTAAGATTTCTAATAAATTTTGTTGGCTAAAAGTTTTGTAAGTCACTGTGACCACAACTTGCAAAGCTATAACTTTAGGAAACGTCAAGTGACATTACTCTCTCCTCTCAGCAATAGGGGAGGCTCCCTTCTTACCGTAGGTGGCTCCAACAAAGACTTAACTTGAAATTACAAAATAGGGTGGTTCTCTTAATCTATTCCTCTTTTTTCAAGAATGATTTTACAAACAACTTACGAACACTAAAACTTAACAAAAAGTACATGTTGCTACGATAATATCGATGACTTGTGAGTTGACATAAGACACCAATCTACTTTTATATGGTTGGAACAGTTGCAAAAACCCAAAGTCTTCTGCACTTATCCCGAATGATGATTTAATAACTTGAATAAATGGTAAGGCATAAAGTCTCTTACCAAATACTCACTAAATTCTACGAAATTACCTAACATTGAAGCTTAAAGTCTCAGCCTTAAGTATTTGAAGCCACTATCAACTATATCAATTTTCCCTTATGCAGCACAAAGTCTCCAAAAACTCAAATTGAACTATAACTCTGAACACAACATGAAGTTCAAAGTTTGGAAGATTGAATTCAAACCCCTCTTGAACAATGCATAAAACTCACAATCAACATTCAGAAAATGTTGTCACATAACACCTTGAATCAACACAAAGTTTGAAAGCAAGTTGCATCTTTTTTTAAAGCAATTTAATTTATATCCAAGCACAAAGTCTTAGAGTGCATATACAAATTGGAAGAGTTTTCTCGCATTGCCAAAAGATAAAAATTACAATGAAGCTCCCTCCTATATATAGGTGAGGGGCTAAGAGAAAAAGGTGGGAGAAACCCAACAAACTTTGACCTATTCCCTAACAAACTTTGACTTATTCAAACTGCAAGTCCTAATGTACTTGACCTACAATTGGATTACACGCAATGGCTTTGCAGGTGAAGAGGTCACTTGCAATTACAACTTGTTTCCCAATTACATGAAATTTGTCAATTACAAAATGCTTTATGAAAATAAACTAAGTGTCTGATAAGACATGACTTCTATTACATCATCCTTTGTCAATCTTCATGCTGCTACAGGATGCTCCGTGATTAAAGTATTCAGGTTTGGTGGAAACTATAATCTCCCCTTTTCGGGGCACATTATTTTGTGCCTTATAGTTAGCCTTTCATCATGGCTTGGTGGGCTAACCAAGGTCTGGCAGGTGATCAGAGGGATGTTTGGTCTAGGCATTTTCAGTTTCAGGCCAATCGGAACAGTTTCCACAAGGTTTCCAAGGTGCTTACTATTTATAGTACGTCGGCGGAACTCAGTTTTCCTGGCATTTCAGTAGTAGACTTGGAGCGCCTCGCCGAGAGCTTTCCGAAAAGCTATCACCGTCTTCTTCCAAGTTCGTTTGGCCCTCCGTTTTAATGCCAGAAGATTCCTACTTTATTTTATTATGTCACTTTATAACCCAATGGTTATATTTATTTAAAAAGTGACTTTAAGTGGACTATGAAGAGACAAAGTGGGGAAAGTGAAGAGTCACAACTGCAGCTTTAAACGAAGACTTGGAGTCTCATTGTGGATGCTTAGTTTTGATATTGTATTTGTCTCTTAGAGATACCAGGAAGCTTTCAGCTTTCGAATTCAGCCTTGAGGACGGAAACCCTTTTGGCTTAGAGGTGGATTGGACGTAGCCCCAGTTCATCAACAGAGTGGATTCACAGCAAAGTTCACCATTGCATTTATAGGTTCTTTATCATTCGATCTTACTATTATTTCTGTATTTCAGATTGGGAAGTTTGTAATTCATGGTTATTGTATTGCTGTTGTATAATACGATACCATTTCTCTGAGAAGTTATTAGAATATATTTGTTGTTTTATTGCTATCAAACCAATGGTTTACTGCATGCATTGAATGTTTAAATCCGTATGAGAAGTATTTGTGAAAATTCGAGAGAGAGGACCGGTTTAGGGTCATTACAGTGGTATCAAAGCTGGTTTTCTTGCCAGCCTGTGTAGTTTTATCAGAGATATATTTACAAAAAAAAAGGGTAGCAAGTATTACCTCACAATAGGTATGACAGTCTAGACACAGCTTTGGGAGATTATCTCAGACTTCGATTGTTGCCTTATTGATTGCAAACGCCATAGTAGAGGTATTCAATAATATACAGATAGTGGGAGCATCGCGAGGCATCATTAGGATCATTATCTTCTATCTCGGGTTCCTGGGCATAGTACGCAGCCATTAACATATTCAAAAGTTGTAAGAACGGGTTTGCAGTGTTTCATATGCATGAGACGGAGGGGAGTCCATGATTGGGTAGCATTGGTGTTGCATTACAAATGCGAGTACAGCCACAACGCCAACATCCGGAGCTTCATAACAACCAGCGGGTACAGGTCTGGCTTAGAAGATAGGTGTGGCGTTTACTCCAGCCATATGAGGAGATATCTATTACTAGTATCGAGAGGTGGAAGACTTCCATACAAACACACAGGGGCTATCATATTCTGGCCGTAGTTACCGCGGCAATACTTCTGGGCGCTGTAGTAGCATAACGGTCGAGCGGCTATACTGGTGGGAGCTAAACCGCGTGTAGAGCCCGTGTCTAGAGCCACCCGCGTGAGTCCAGTTAGGTGGAGCCGACCCCTTTCACAGTCAGGCTGAGGATTGCTACGAGGGAAGGAACAGTCACCACGGGCATCGAAGAGCCGACACTTTAGATTTAGCATTTTCCTTTATATATATATTTCAGCAGAGAGAAGGAATTCGTATTGGTTCATTTCGAATCCTGGCACCTACAGCATAAGAAGTTTCATTAAAGTGGTTATGAAGATTCGTGGACTGGTTGCTTAAACGTCTGGGTTATGGTGTTCATTACGGGTTTATTAAATCACAGTGTTACCTGCGAATAAGAAATATATACCATCTTCGAATGAATGAATCAGCTTCTAACTGGCGTATCGTGTTGCTTTGATTACGTCTAGAGAGATATAGTAGACAAAGCCAAACCGTCGCGTGCTGGTGTAAAGTACATAGTCACAGCTACATTCAGTGTGCAAGAGTCTGGAACCTCCATGCGTTGGCAAATAGCAAAGGCCTATAGAGCTGGACGGGTTGGTTCAGTAACCGCGGTGTATGCTGGAGTCACGCGGTGCACCACATTCTCATTCCATTAGCGGAACTTATATTACGAGTGTTTACGGGAGGTGCAGATTGGGAGTCGGGCTCACCTTACCATCACTCCTCGTCGCATTCACAGTTGTCTTGCATGCTCGGAATGCTTCCCGATAACTAACATCAGCCCGGGTCTTCTTAGCAAGTTCTCCACGCGGTGTCTAGCAGATTGTGTATGGAATATTTGCCATATTGAGACTGGATAAATTTATATACACGCGAAGAGCTTGAATATCGGAGATCAATTGGGTGTACAAATTAATATCAGTATAGGATCAGCATTGCAGGAAACGGTTATTTAATATCCTGAACTATTTATTGCAAGCAAATTGATAAAACAAATTTGAAGAACACCAGTTAGAAATCTTGGACAAAAAACTTAGCAAGGATCATTACGAGTCCAGCAAGTCAGGAGGGACCCATGGTGGTTGTCTTATGCCACAACAAGCTTGTGGAAGGAGAGTTGATACCCTACGGCGTAGCTGGAGGTGACGGGAGATAGTGGAGTGCGGGATACTCACTTCCATTTTGGAGAGCAATTACGTTTTGGTGAAGCAGTGCTTACTTACGCACCCCAATCAAAGTTTGGCGACTATAATTTATAGCGCAGGCAACCTATATGAATATTGATATTCAGTGATAGCGTGGGCATATACGGATTGGTGTGGATTAAGGAGATTTGCATTACATTACCAGAGGTTGAAATGCGATTGAATGCAAACCGAAATATAAATCATTTTGCGCACCTTCACACCAAACAGTCTTGGGAGTTAAGTACAGTTAGACCTTGAGACTAAGACATTCAGTAACTTTCCTTGTGAGTTTAGTGCTGGTGTAAATCCAGCATCTACAACAGATCATCACAGTCCATTAGAAACAACTGTTATCATTATCATATGAGATTAACAGCATCCAGACAGCAAGGATTATTACAGAGAACTGAAACTCAGAAAAATCAGATTGAATAGAAATTGTTTAACAAATTTTCTGTGGAGTCAAGGGTATTTCTAGCTAGGAAAGATGCGTGGTTTGGAAAAAGTCCTGAAGGATCTTGCTAAGGTACAGCAACAGTTAGCCCAGATTTCACAGCCTGATGAAAGGACAGAAATACTCAACATGTATGAAGAGTATAACACACTTCCTCCATAGGTTCAGAGAGATTTAACCTTCTCTAGTTTCATGGACTTTCATCCAAAGCTTCAACGCAAGACTTTAATGGCAAAGAAGCAGTGTCAGGATTTGGCTCAGAATCTACTTGCACAAGATAGGTGCAGAAATTTATATGAAGAGTTTCCAGCTATCATTAATCAACCTATAAGTGAACAAAAAACTAAGTCAGTTATTGAAGAAAAGCTTTATGAGGTTGTCGTTGAAGCCGGGGATTGCAAAACAAATGTTGAATCAATGCATGAAGGAGAGGCTAAAGAAGAGGTAGCGAATATGCAGGTTATTGAATATGAGGAATCATGTGATTTCTATAGCAGTGCAACACGTATGCATAATGATGAATTGGATGAACAATTAGAGAATGCGTCTCAAAATGATAACGATAAGGAGCATGCCTTGCAGCGATAGCTGAAGGTCAATAACGATGCGATTACTGCAGCTCTTGTTCACCATGATAGCACTCACCAAATCATTGAGGATCTTTACAGGGAAGCTCAGAGAGAGACAGAACAAGGTGGTATAAGGATTGGATCTTATGTTGCAGATTTACAGGAGGTCAAAACAGCTTTTGAGGATTGGAAATCAGGATATCTGTGTTTACTTTCAGATCGCGACTACCTGTTACAGGTTGCAGAAAATTATGCTGAACAGTTAAAGAAAAAGGATGATGAGGCTAATAAGCTCAACAGAGAGCTTAATATTGCTCAGGAAACTTTGGAGCACACACATCTTGCTCTTAAGAAAGCAAGAAATCAGATTGTTGCCACTAGTCAGTACAGGGAACAGGACGACAGGGAAAGGTCTTAAATCTTTCAGGAGGTGATTCAAGAACTTGATAGCATACAGCAGACCTATGACTTGGATAGCTGTCCCAAAAGATCTTTGGATCATCCAGAGTTTCCTTATGAGTTAGATAACTTTCAGGCGATCGACAATTTCTTGTTTGAGATGGATGCTGATTTGATATTTGATAATCCTTTCTTTGAGCTAGATGAGGAAGGTATTTCCTATCCCGATGACGAGGATGAGGTCGATTACAGAATTTGGGACCCAGGGTCAGCTATTAGAGGTGAATCTTGGTCACCAGGTTGGAGTAGCAGGATGAGCTCAGCTGCTGAGCAGTGTGGTTTTTACACCAGCATTCTAGGATGGGCAGTTATGTCTTGTGGCATGATGGGTGATATGCCTTTCCTTGCACTACCTCTCGTTGATGGTGAGATGTCTCGTGTTGACGAGCATCCTTTGGATCATTCCTCTTTCCACACAGCCGCGACTCCTCTACATTATCATACTGATTCATCCAGTGCTTACGGTAATTCTATCACCACATATTTTAGGCATGATGATGATGATCGGGTAGAGCTTATTCAGTACGGGGTAATCAAGCTGGGTATGATGATTATGCTTGTTGGGGTGAATTTTTCACACTATGGTATACACTGTATGACTCCGGGTATTGAGAGACAGTTATGGAATCCTTATACTAATTTAGGAATTCCAGTATGGTTGGTTAGTGCATCGCATTTTGGCCGCATTGTATGGGATGCATTCTGTTTTCCATTCAGCCCACCTACGGAGAACTTTCTTTTCCGATTATTGCAGAGGTGTGGGGTGAGTGATTGGTGGTATGCTTCCTTGCTTGCAGGTGGAAGCCCAGTCTGACAGTCTGGGTACCTTGCCTCTTCAGTACAGTTTTCAATTCAGGCGACGGATCAGAGGGGCAGTGTTATGGCAATTGGACATTTTTGGTGATTCACTCAGTATGGGCATAGGTCATCAGGATATTTCAGCCAGCTGGGGAGATGGATGGCCCTCTTGCTTAGGGAATCTAGGAGGAACGCACTTGCGGTTGGTATTTATTCAGGGAGTCTATTGGTGTGAGGTTTGGTTTCCCCCTGCATCTGACCGTAGAGGTGCTGGTGATCTCAGTGGGAGTGAGGTTCTCAGTTTGGTTGAGGACTTTCTCACAGATGATGGTGGCACAGGGCAGATTGGTATGACTGATCCTGCAGTGATTTGGGATCCTGGCATTAGATCGATTGTGGTTTTGTTACTGTGTGAATGGCTTCATAGGTCAGGGCATAATATATGTTTCAGTTTTACATGACGGATTGGTGGAGCAGCTTCCTTGAGGCTGGTTTGGGATCCAGGTATTATGATCACAGCATGCAGATACTGATTGCTTGAGGGCAAGCAATCTTCGGGAAGGGATGATTTGTAATGTCCCCTTTTCAGTGCACATTATTTCGTGCCTTATAGTTAGCCTTTCATCATGGCCCGGCAGGCTAACCGAGGTCTGGCAGGTGATCAGAGGGATGTTTGGCCTAGGCGTTTTCAGTTTCAGGCCAATCGAAGCAGTTTCCACAAGGTTTCCAAGGTGCTTACTATTTATAGTAAGTCGGCAGAACTCAGTTTTCCTGGCATTTCAGTAGTAGACTTGGAGTGCCTCGTCGAGAGCTTTCCGGCAAGCTATCACACATCTTCATCCGAGTTTGTTTGGCCCTCCGTTTTAATGCTAGAAGATTCCTACTTTATTTTATTATGTCACTTTATAACCCAATGGTTATATTTATTTAAAAAGTGACTTTAAGTGGAATATGAAGAGACAAAGTGGGGAAACTGAAGAGTCGCAGCTGCAGCTTTAAAAGAAGACTTGGAGTCTCATTGTGGATGCTTAGTTTTGATATTGTATTTGTCTCTTGGAGATACCAAGAAGCTTTCAGCTTTCGAATTCAACCTCGAGGACGGAAACCCTTTTGGCTAAGAGGTGGATTGGACGTAGCCCCAGTTCATCAGCAGAGTGGATTCACAGCAGAGTTCACCATTGCATTTACAGGTTCTTTATCATTCTATCTTACTGTTATTTCTGTATTTCAAATTGGGAAGTTTGTAATTCATGGTTATTGTATTGTTGTTGTATAATACGATACCATTTCTCTGAGAAGTTATTAGAATATATTTGTTTTTTTAATGCTATCAAATCAATGGTTTACTACATGCATTGAATGTTTAAATCCGTATAAGAAGTATTTGTGAAAATTCGAGAGAGAGGACCGGTTTAAGGTCATTACAGAAATACCTTGAATTGAAACAGGAACCTGCATTTTGGATCATTCTGCATCACAAAAGCCTTTATTGGAAAAGCATCCTTTCAACGTTTCCTTCTGTCTCTGTCTTGAAAACATTCTATGCCCACAATAATTTCATCACTCTCCCTTTATTTGTATGACTCCATCATGTTGTCGTGCTTGCCTAGTGTCGTTCTTTAGTTACCAGGAAAGCCATAACATCATCTTTCAAAATAGAACTTTGCAGATCTGGAAGAATATGCATATAGGATATGAGCATAAGGCCTTTGAGCAACAAAGGATGGAGAAAAGTGAATGAAATCAGCTTTTTAAGTGGGAGGAAAGATGAAAAAACAGGGTTTTTTTGGAGCACTGTAGGTGGATGAAATGCAAGTATTTTGTATGGAAATGAGATGCAAGTGTATATATATACAAGTGGAGGTACTCTTTTACTCATAAGTGGGGTTTTTAAATCCAATTACAAGCCATTTTGGAAACATTTGCTACTTGCAAACAAGTTTTTAAAGTCCTCTTGCAGGTTGGAAAGAGACTTCATTGCGCTTTGAAAGCACTTGCAAGTGAGATTTTAAAGTCCACTTGCAAGTAGGGGAAAAACTTAACTCTTTTTGACAAAATAAACTTACAAACGAGGTTTTTAATTCCATTTGCAAGTGGGGAAAATATGCACTCTTGAAGTTCTTTGTTGAGGGGAAGATCTTTGCATTGCAACTTGCATCATTTGGGAAAAAACTCATATTGTTAACTTGCATTTTTTTGGGGGGAAGACATGCATTGCTTGTGAGAACAATACTACACAAATCTCCTTTGCAAAACCAAAATGTGAAGAAAAAGATGATTGAAGTTTGAAGAAAAAGCCTCAAATCCCTGTTGATTTGAATTTAGAGAATGAGCTCCAAATCTTGATTAAATAAGCAGCAAGACTTCACCAAATCTCCTCAACAATCAATACAATTTTGAGTCTTTGATGATCTCTTGACAAATGGCTGAGAATGTAAACTGTAATGCTGGAAAATAGCGCTCCAAAGACTGGTTCAAACAAGCAAGACATGGTTTCAGATTGTGATTGCAAGCCAACTTGCAATAGAAGCAAAAAAACGGTGCCCTAGGGAGAAAACGCAGTTTGTGTTGCTCATTACAAGCTGCAAATCATTTGTTTTTACCTTGGACAGGCATCTTCAATGTCGCTGCAAGTTTAAAACACTCTCCTTTTACAAAAAATGCTGCAAATGGCATAGACGGGCTTTTGATTCAACGTTACAAGCTACAAAATGCTTAGAAATTGAAAACTGAGCATTCAATGCCCAAGACGGGCTTTCTTATCACCATTAAAAGTGTCAAATGTGTCCTTGATACACAACAAACGCTAAGACAGGCTTTTTAAATGCTATTGCAACTCCAAACATTGCCTTACAAACATAGAATGCATATTTAATACCTACGACGGGATTTTAGAAGGCTGACGCATGTATAAACGCCTTGCATTTGGGGCAGCGACTTCAAAAACTAAAAAAACAGGCTTTTTAAATTCGTTTGCATATGTAATGATCACCAAATACACCAACACAGCCGACGACGAGCTTTTAGATATCATTTGCAAGCATGAAAAGGCTTTATAACAGTCATGACGGGCTTCGGAATTGACATTGCAAGCTTGGAAATGCTTCTAAATAGCAATGACGGGTTTTTGAACTATGTTTGCAAGCATGGAAATCTTTTGAAATGCAACAGCAACTTCATTTAATAATGATAACAGGCTTTTTAAATGCTATTGCAAGCCAACCTTTCATTACAAACGGACTTTTTCCATGCGATTACAAGCATTGGAAGTTATCAATATGCATGAGAAGAGAAGACACGCTTTATAAATGACATTGCAAGTCTTTTTAACCTTTAAAATAATAAACATATACTGTGGATGGGCTTTTGGATTCAAAATGCAAGCATACTCATGTTTATGAAGTCATAATGAGTTGCAAACGGGCTTTAAAAGCCCACTTACATCATTCAAACTTTTAAAATGAAGACTTGTAATGCCTTAAAAAAATAACGTCTTTATGCAAAAAGATGGGTTTTAATTTGTCTTTTACATGCATTTTGAGTTAAGGAGCAGACATGCAGTCAGGCTTTAAAAGCCCACTTACATCATTAAAAATTCCACCAAGTTTACATATTTCCTTTCAAAAATGTAATGCTGGACTTTATTTTCCTTAATACAAGTAAATAACAACCAAGACAAGTTGCAATGACTTACAAAAAGCCCGTATTTCATGACTTAAGAGGCCTTGGTGAACTTTTGATTCCATGTCGCAAGCTTTTAAACAAAGAACAAGAACCTGTAGTCAGGCTTTAAAATCCCACCTTGAGGTAGCTTAATTCCTTATTATCTCTTAGAATATAGCTTCGAATTAGGCCTACAATAGCTCGAAACGAGTGGAATTCAAAAAGCAACAAATCTAGGACGAAAACAAAACCAAAATCAAACAAAACAATCAAGAAAAATCAATCAAGGACTTGAAGGATACCAAAAATCGAGAACCTACGGTAAGGGAATAAAAATCGTCTTTGCAAGAAAGACAAAGAAAAACTCAACGAAAACCTTCAAAAATGGCATCTATAGGATGTAAGACATGGGATAATTCAAGGGAAAATTGATTGCCTTCAAAAAACATCTTAAGAATGCCATTCTTAGAGAGTTTAGGCCATGAATTTACAAAAAAAATCATATTGTCGCCTAATTTTGCAAATACAAAATGAAGGGCAACAAATTTGTAACTAGAACAAGGATTTTCCAACAAATTTCACAATTTCCCGGATTGGAATCAAGAATCTTCACAATTTTCCATGCTTTTTCCATAAAATTCCAGACGAATTTGAAGTTGAAAACAAGAATTTTATACTTCGGTGATTTCTCACTTTTCTTAGCTGCAGACGTAAACTTCGGTCTTCCCAAAATAGAAACATCTTAAAAAAAATTCAAAAAAAACCAAAAAGCAGACGAAAAAAAAAGCAAACCCTGATTGTTCTATAAGTGCCAAAAATGAAACTTTTGAAAAAACAAAAAAAAAGTAACATTTCCTATAAAATAGGAGTTGTCAGAATTGATCCCGAAAACTGTCAATCTTCATCCCTTGGCCAATCTGAACCCTTTTGTAGCATCAAAACACTCTTTTGGTCATGCTTTCTCCTTTTTACTTTTTGAAATCCCTGAATTTGGATTGAACTCCTAAACTTTGCACTAGCAAGAGATCGGAGGCTGAAATTGAAACACCTAAACAAAACCCTAAAAAGAAAAACACTAGGGGTTCTCGTTTGCAATGGGGCGATGTGCGATCACATCACAGATGGTTGGAATCCTTGAACTTTTGAGTTGTGAGTCGAAGTTTGACAAGGTTATGAAAACCTTGTCAGATGTCGAGTATGATTTTGAAACCTGTAATATCCCCTATCAGGATTATGAAATATGGCTATCAAATTTCAACATTCTGATAACACTTCTAATGTCTCCTTATATGGATTCTTAGAATTATAGGGCTGTGCACTTATAATTTGATTTCAATGAATTAATAATTTCAAGAGAATTGTATTGGTTTGTACAAATAGATAAATCTCAAGTCTATACTTGTTGTACCAATGATTTAGTAAGGAAATGAGCAATCTAATCAATAAGATTGCCAAATGACAAGAATCAAGTTTATTATAGATTTTGTTCCAAACAAGAAGTTTGATATGCTCACCACTCTTAGAGAAGGGTTATTTGATGTCTATGAATTAATCCTTCCTTCATGCAAATGCCATGGAGTTAGGTTGTGAATGTATATTGGTGCATGAAAGACAAATGTGTGTATATATAATTGCTATTTCAGATTGCTTCCTATCCATCTATATATATTAATAATCTGTTTGATATCATCCTCCTGTATTTACTTCTTCTCTTGAATATCGAGCATATACATTTGTATCTACTATTATATATATATTTCCTTTGTTAGTGAATGCTTGAAATGAATTTGTATATCCTAGAGAATGAATCCCAATCTCTTTCCAAGTGTTCAGTATCAAGTATTATAATACTCCTTGATTCGATACCCAAAAGGATGCAATTTAAGCTTCAGTGATCTAAATATGGCATTAAGAATGTCCAATTTAATTGTTGTTAAACCTCTTTTGTATGTTCTGATATCTCCCCTTTCCCTGTTGAATCGTGGTTGAATTCCTCGTTATATCTGTTCCCTTGATTTGAAAGATTGTGACTCCTCACTAGAGTCATGTAATTTTGTTGTCTTAATCACACCATTCCATGTTAATGGGCGATCATTGACTTTAACAAAAACAGTGCACACGTATTAATCGTTGTTGTGAAGATGACCATGGCAATATTCATCGCATCAATATTTATATATACTGTTGTAAGTCCTAACAATAATGACTATGATTCACCGAGTATTACAAACAGTCTTGTCACCACCGTACAACATATAATTTTCGTATCTATCTTCAACCTTGAGCATTCGATATTGGTGTCTCCATTTATATGGCCACTATAGTGTGAGCACGGTATTGATAAAAACGGAGTTTTGTCTATGCTGAGCCGCTTTGTATAATGGGTGATTATCTTTTAATTGCTGCACATTTCCTTGTATTATATCTCCTTTCGAATATTCAGGGCTTGACGCAAACAGCTATCCCATGCATTACATAACCCTATGAGTCATTTTTAGAAAAGGATTGGCAATACCAATTTGATATCGAGACTGTAATTTTGTTATATCATTTTATTAATAATATATTATAACACTTTATTTATTTACTTTAAATTTATTATTTTTATATTTAATATAATTATTATTAACTATTTATATTGTAATCATGAGTATATTTTATTATTATTTAGCTATTTATTTATTTTTACATTTTAATATTATTATTATCATTATTAATTTTACTTTTAATTTTATCATTATTATCCATTTAACTAAATTTTATTATTTAATTATCATTTATTATTAAATCCTATTTTGAAACGGGGACATTACAAAACCAAGTCAGTACACCACCAACACGAGACTTAAACTTTTTGAAGGAAAGATTCTTTTCAAGAGAGACTTTTCGGAAGAAAGCAATGTTTCGAAAAACTTGCCGACTCCCGAGGTGAATTTAAGAACCAAGGTTAGACCTGACAATTAAGAGAAACTTAAACACTTTGTAAAGAAAAGGCTCTGGAATAGACATAAGTTGGGTTATAAAGGCTTTGTCAAATACCAAAAGGGTTGCGGCAACCCCAAGAAGCTCCAACAACAATTTCAAAACCACCTTCAAAGGCCAAAAACAGTAATGGACTCTAAGTGTTAGATGTTTTGGCAAAACTTACTGGATTTTCAAAGACACAAGGAAGCCCAACAGGGTTCCTAAGGACTTAAATTTTGCCATATTAGTGGGTAAATAAATTTTCAGGGGGGACGATGTGATGGCACTGGACTAAAGATGCTAAAATTTTGTATTAATGCAATTATCATTTTTTATCTCCCAATTGTAATCCTCATCATGCACAGTAATTACAAGATGATATAAATTGACCTCATATTCCTATATGAATTCCATCGATCCATACCATAACATAGATAGATTTAATATATATAATATTATAAAAAATATACATAAACCTAAAATAAATAATCTGTAATATATATATTCTGAAATATATATAAAATATTATTAATTATATATACCAAACATATATATATATATAATATAGAAATTAAAAACATATATCATAAACATATAATATATTATATACATCCAACTACAATAAAAGAAATGAATCGCACGACCAAAGGGTCGTGAGGATTGAGGATGGAAAGACATGACCTTTTGAAAGCAATGTTTCGAAAAACTTGCCGACTCCTGAGGTGAATTTAAGAACCAAGGTTCGACCTGACACTTAGAGAACCTTAAACACTTTGTAAAGAAAAGGATTTGGATAAAGGGGAGACAACGCCCCAGGAAAAAGACACGAATTGGCATTTTGTATGCTAAAACCAAAGCATCGAACATAAAGATAGAAATAAGGTATCCAATCAGAGCATGTAAACTATTACAGACAGCAACAATATAGACAAAAAGACAAGGAAACCATCGAAAGCATTGACTTATATATCAAGTCAGCAAACAATAATCATATTCAGCAGTCAGCAAGGGAAAACACAGTCAGCGTTTATCCAATCAGCACTTTCCATAATCCAGCCAGCATATATAAGACTTTCAGCAACTACCACATCAACATAAAAACATCAGTCCCAGTGCATAAAAACCAATAAGAACTAGAGGTTACAGCAGACCATCTTGTTGTCCTCAAATTTGAGATCACAAATTTGTGGCAACCCTACGGAATTTTCTTGTCATAACGTAGTGGTATCCTCTTTGATTTGAACGTTAAGAAATGAGTGATAATAGAGATAATTCGTCATCCCTGAAGAATTCTTTATTACACACATTTCTTGCGTTCTTAAGCCTTTTTCTTTGTTTTTCTTCTTCTTTTGTTGGCATTTAATCTCTGTTTTTCCCTTGA
>MU225409.1:842629-869669 GCA_018584345.1 Thuja plicata
AATATTATCGTGGCTGTTATATACTAACAGTCACGATAGTATCGTGACTGTTAATATATAACAGTCACTATACTAATGCATATCGATAATTAAGTCGACTATTAAGTCGACCGATTCAATATTATGTAATTTCATTATTATTTAATTTATATTATATTATATATATATATATATGATTTTCACTCATGAATATGTTACTATATATTATATCTTTAATTTAATATATATATTCAATTATTATATTATATATATATATATATATATATATATTTTACTATTGTCTCGTCGTTTTATTAAACACGAACGAACAATACTTTAACAGGGTGGACCAATGCTACATGTTGACCACTCATCAACATCATAGTCACATATGTAGCTAGCTCTTTTTAAGAGCCATTGATTGTTTAAGGATTCTAGAGAATGTAGACTTCCAAATTCAAATTTTGAAAGAAGCCATAGAGGAAGTTGGGTCCTCAAATGTTGTACAAAGGGTCACTTATTCAACACGTGTGTTAAAATTGGCCAACGTGATGGTGGAAAGTGCTTACAAGAATGTCTTTTGTACCCCAATTGTTCATGCATTGAACAATGCATTAAAAGACACAGGGAATATAGGATGGGTGAAGCAAGTGGAAACAAAAGCTAGAGATTTAATATATTTATTTGCAAACACCGCACCTCACTTTCTCTCTTGGGGTCTTTTTTGAGGAACAAATTCCTTAAACTTTTGGAGACTGAATATTGCATTTATTTCACTTTATTAGATAGGATTCTTGAGGTGTAGGAGCCCCTACAATGGATAATTGTTGATTCAAAGTGGAGTAGATGGTCTAATGAAAACACTGCTTGAGGGAAATCTGTCAAACAAAAGGTCCTTGATAACAATTGGTGGTCCACTGTGAAATAAGAAATAGTTGATTTTTAATCATTTGTTGATTTTAATAAATTGCTGATTTTTAATACTTGCTAATTTTATTGTTAAATTCCTGATTTTATTGTTTCTATGTTTCAAAATTGTTTTATGATTTATTCTCTTTTGAAATTTTTGTTTGCAGATATATTTGCTTCTTCGTCTCGCGTATTGTTGATCTCATTAGGATATATTTGTTGAATTTACAATGCTCGTTTAAACACGGGCAATCTCATTGCCCTCCCAACCATAGACGAACAGCAATTGTCTCCCTCAAGCACTTAGGTATATATATATATCAATCTGCACATATATTTTATTCAATCATTGCCCTTGTTTTTTATTTTATTGAATAAGATCACATGTCACATATATATGTAAGAGGTGATTTTTCACCAAGGGTTACCACTCTTTATATGTGACCCCATATATAATATTATTAATATAATATAATAATTATACAATATAATTATATTATCACATAATAATATAACTATATCATATCATAGCAATAATAATATAATAATTATATAATTATATTATCACAAAATAATATAATTATATTATCTCACAATAATATAAATATAATCACACCTTTGTGATAGCTATGTCTGCCTATGGATTCTGACCACAGCTATAATAAAATCAACACTCCCTCTTAGCTAGGTAGGAATCCTACTCGACATCAGAGTCAAGTAGTAATAACTACCATAGCTACTCCAGAGGATGGGTCCATCATGGCTACAAACACAAGTGTTCAACACGGAATCACTCACGTGATGTCATCATCTTACGATGACAGTCACCATAGCTACTCCCAAAAAGGTGACTCAATACAATTAGTCTCCATTAGTCTCTCATCGATTAGTCTCATTCATTAATCGTGAATCTGGGGAATGCTTGACCATCGATTTGCATAATGGCATAGTAAACATTGATGTCTCAAGTGATGTGATGCATAACTTGAGACCACGTTAATTGCCTTACCATCGAACAGTCCTCTCAATGCTAGAAATTAACACTCCCTCTTAGCTAGGGAGGAATCCTTCTTAACATTTACAAGTTATATTACCTTATTGTGATGATTGACCACAATGGCTACATCCATATGTGGAAAGATATCACCTCTTGTGATATCAACCATTATGACTTATCTGTAGATATGACTTCACATGATATCAACCATTATGGCTATCCATAGATATTACCTCACGTGATATCCACCAATATGGCTTATAGATATCTCCACACGTAATATCCACCAATATGGCTTATCCATAGATATCACCTCACGTGGTGTCCACCATTATGGCTATCCATAGATAATACTTCACGAGATATCAACCATCATTGTGAAATCGTCACCTCACAATGATAGTAAGATGCACAAGTGTTCATCATTGTGAGATCGTCACCTCACAATGATATTCACCATGGCTCATCCAGAGGGTAAACACACAAGTACAAGAAAATCAGCACGAACTCTCTCACATGGTGTTGTCATGGCATCACACACATGACATCCACCATGAACCATATCAAAGGGTGGTGATAAGGGCTTACACGTCAAGTTTCTCTTCAAAGAGAAAAATGCATTAACAAGGGCTTGCACCTCAAACTTCTCTCTCACAGAGCATAATGCATTAAGCAGATCTTCATGATGACGTGGCTCCCTCTGAAATAGATATCAACCTTCTTATGTCCTTGTCCAAGGTTGCTTCAAATGAAATGTCAGACTCCCTCTGAATCTGATATCAACCTTCTAACCTCCTCATCCAAGGTTGCTTCTGATGAAATGTCAAACTCCCTCTGAATCTGATATAAATCTTTTGACTTCCTCGTCCAAGGTTGCTTCTGATGAAATGTCAGACTCCCTTTGAATTTGATATTAACCTTCTGACCTCCTCGTCCAAGGTTGCTTCTGTAGGTTTGTCAAACTCCCTCTAAATGTTATTTTCTCCTCTTTGAAGAAACGTTTACAGCCATCAACTCAGTCCCATGACTACAAGCATCAATTTATTTCTCTCTTGAATGCAATCTCTTATGCTTCTTGATTCGTCCTGAAAGCATTTAAGAGAGAGATTTCAAATAGTTCATAAAACTAACTATCCCGAAGGGAAATACCAAAGATAGAAGCATACAAGATTTATTATCCCAATGTTATAGCATGAATTAATAACTCAAAAGGAAATTCATGAACATTATTCAAGGGTATAATCATAAAATACTTATCTCTTGTAGTCAAAGGATAATGCCCTCCAGGCAATACTTGAACCCCTTGAGCAACAGAGCCTTCAATTGAAATTGGGCTAGTCCTCCTTAGTTCCTCAAGGACCAAATGATGTCCATAATCATTACCAACTGAAAGATCCAATGTCAAACTGAGTTTCAAAGAGACTTTCTATTTCTAAATAAGGCATTATGTCTAGCAGGTTCTTTCTTCTAAAGATCACCAAACATACAAAATGACCACTAATTTCAAGCGCTCCAACCAAAGTATGTTTCAAGCAACTTATCGAGCAGCCCTTTTTATTTTGTTGTTTTGCACCAAATCACTGTTTGTAAACAAAATTGTACCGAACAACTATAATTTTCTGAAGCAATATTATCAGATCTGGAACTCCTATCATTGTCTCTAAATCTTGTTCATTATTGATAAATAAACATCCAAGCTTAAAAGAATCTGTTGTGATAAGATTGCACAAAAATTTGACTCCCACAATGATGATCAAGGGCTGACACTCGGCAACCAACTCAAAGTCTCCACATTAAGCTGACAAGGTTTTCCTAATTCACCCCTAGCATGCTCTATTATGTCTCAATGGTTCCTAGAAATTTTCAACAACCTCTATGGAATAGAATCTACAACCTCCAAATAATCAAGCAAATGAGAAGTTAAAATTTTTCAGATTGTCTAGCTCCTTGTTCCTGCAAACGGTGGCTATCTGTATTCTCTTTAGAGATAACTCCCTCAATATGCAAATATGACCAATCCTCATGTAGAGGAGACCACCAACTTCTACGCACATTAAGCGGAGGCCGCAGTATTAAAATATACTGAGAATACTATATGATATTTGTGCATCTGATGTGGGTGTGGATCAATGCCAAGCTTCAGGAGTTTGTTCTCTTAGACCCCCGGGTCATTTGTATCAATCAATGCTATTATGAGGCCCGTTCTTAGGACTTCCATCGACAGATCCAAATCTTAGCTCCCTTGGTTGATTGCATTGCAATACTTTAATGATTATATTAATTTGCATAAACCAGTCTCTAACCATCGTGTTTGAACGCTCCTCCATTCTTGTGGTGAATTGCTTATATGACGCAGAGTTTGCATATTTTAATCACTGCTAGTTTGGAGATGTGTTTTTCAGTTGCTCGTTCATACTTCTGATCTCCATATAATGTTACAACAATAATATTCCAATAGATATACTTTTGTAATCAAATAATTCAGCCTACAAGCTGGAAGCCCCCGCACAGACATTGGTTCTTGCGCATCAAGCATTGCAACAAGCATTGGAGATCGACATTGTTCCATCCAGCTCAACCCTCGAATGCAGCTCGTCAACATTGCAACCAGCGATTAGCAAACATTTCTCTAATCTGCATTGACATTTCCCTCTGCTTGGACATTGTGAGAAGCATTACCTTTGCAGCAAACTATTCCTTGTCGCCTTTAAACATGACTTCAATCATCGGCTTCTCACCAGGGCCTGCAACGACCTTGAAAGGCCAGAGCTTCATGTTGCTCTACACTGACGAATCAAAAAACTGCCGCCTGATGAGCCGCTTCGCATTGAACACAATATTCGTGGGATTCATGGCCACCTGATTTTTCGCAGCGTCATTGATAAGTTGTTCTGTATCAATAAACGCCACATAGGATGGTGTAGTCCTGTTGCCTTGATTATTTGTGATGATCTCGACACGATCATGCTGCCATACTCCAATGCAACTGTATGTAGTCTCATATGCAAATGTAACCTCTGGGATGTCTGCAAATTGCCTTCGACAATCAACAATGTCATGTATGAAGGATTCGATCAGTGATATTGATGACTTTGATCCTCAATGAGCGATTGTTCTGTAGATGTGCAGCAATAGAGTGGTAATGGTGCTTTTGAATAAATCTGAGTGTAATTTTGATCTCTCTGAGTAACCATAGATTGCAGTATGTCTTCAAAAGATGTATCACAACTACCTTTGGCTCTATGGTATTGCTTTGCTCTAGCAACGACAACGCAGTATTTTGAGCCTCTATGACATCACAAACTTGCAGAATATTTCTGAAACCTCACAGGCCTAAGAGGAGGGCCTACTCTAATACCATGTTGAATTTACAATGCTCGTATAACCAGGGACAATCTCATTGCCCTCCCAACCATAGACAAACAACAATCGTTTCCCTTGAGCACTCAAGTATATATATCAATCTGCACATATATTTTATTCAATCATTGTCATTTTTTTTATTGAATGAGATCACATGTCTCATATATATGTAAGAGGTGACTTTTTACCAAGGGTTACCACTCTTTATATGTGGCCCCATATATAATATTATCAATATAATATAATAATTATTACATTATCATATAATAATTATACAATATAATTATAATTATATTATATTATCACATAATAATATAATTATATCATATCATAATAATAATAATATAATAATTATATTATTATATTATCACACAACAATATAATTATATTATCTCAATAATATAAATATAATCACACCTTTGTGATATCTATGTCGACTTGTGGATTCCGACCACAGCTATAATAAAATCAACAATATTGATATGGACTCACCTAGTTTTGGAGAGATTTGAGACATTTGACAACATGCTTAGGGAGATGAAGCAAGAAATTTGTGATAAGAATCCCAATTTTAGATTATATGAGCAACATTTTGAACCCATTGTAATGCAACAGTGGAATACTTCAAAAACCCCACTTCTTATAGCAATATTTTCTCTAGAATCCAAATGTATGCACCAAAAGTTGGGAGGTTGCCTCCTTTTGATGATGAAGAGGTGAAATAAAACTTAATGAAGGCCCTTTGAAAGATGTATTGATGTGAGAAGTCAACTTTACTTCACACAATGGCTTGCCTTTACTAATCCTTGTGGTTCAACACATTTTCTCAATCTCACCCTATTGCATGGTTGGCATGACATAGCAAGGATACACCAAAGTTGAGGATACTTGACATTTGCCTTCTTTTATAAATTCCCAATTCATCTATTGCAAACAGGAATTGGTCCACATATAGCTTCATCTACTCTATCAAAATGAATGGGCTTACCTCCAAATAAGCATAGAAGAGAGTTGTGCATAGTGCCCTGTGACTTCAAAATCATTAGACTCTAGAGTATTGACAAACTCTAGTTTTACAATGGGATGTTGATCCCAAAGACACCACCCAGATTGATGAGAAGGCATAGGGAAGAATTGGTTGGGGTTTCGTTGGATGAGGCAACCCCTCATAGTGGTAGTGACTCAAACTCAAAATCTGATTTTGACGCAGTGTCGATAAATATGGATTACGGGAAGCACCATGCTCCAAAGAAGAAACGGTATCCATATGATAGTCCTCCAACTCGTAGAGAAACTCTGAATTCCTAAGAATAGCATCTGAAACAGAAATAATGGCATCAAATTCCTAAGGCGCCCATATAATCTCGAAGAAGCAACAACCACCTCCAAAACCCTCACAATCTCCAAGGAAGAAGCACAAACACCTCTGAAACCCTATCGTCCATTGCAAAAGGAGATAAAACATCACCAATAAAAGTGTTAACCTACAACCCCTGATCCATCAAAGCAAAAGAAGGCACCAAAGAATTTAGTTTTAAAATGGAGGCAAAAAACCCTTTTTCATACCCAAAAATGGAATACCAACACCCTCGACCTCATTCCTCTCCGACAAAATTGTTTGCCTTAGCCTATCTGTCAATTGTATCCGCTTCAGCCTCTCCAACAAAATTCTCTACTTCAAACGGGCTTCCAAAAGGATATCCAAGAGTTCATCACCCTCATCATCTAGATAATCCACTAAATCCAAACTCCATCTCTGATTTTCCAGCGAAAGGAGAGAAAACCCCAACAGAAGGAGATGAAAGATAATCTCCTTCCATTTCCCATCAATCAAAAGAATTTGCATCAACAGGGCCACCATTAACCTTTGTAGCAGCCATAGCACCAAATGAAAGTGCCAAATAGGGGTATTGAGCATCCCATCTCCCACTTCGTGCACCCAAACTCCTGCATCTTCATCTTCTTCAGCCTCACTATCTTCTACCACGACTGAATCTGATCCTGTCATTGTGGATGCCCTAGCTATCTTTGCAGAGCAAGAAGCAATGCATTCCTATCTGCATCCGCAGTCGCCGCTTTCACCTTCCCCACATTTTTTGTGTTATGTATTAAGAATCTATAAATTAAATGATGAATGACTTATCAATGGTATCACATGAATATTTGAAATTTTCCTATATTTTTAAAATTTTCCATGTTTTTTGATAGGCATCCCCTAAAATGGCCTCAAAAAAATTGTCTACAAAGCACATCCCCCTATTCCCTGCCATTGCTATCCCAAAAAATTGGTAAAAGATACTTGCTATTTGTTTCTCTAAATACTAAATTGTATTTTGTACATGCTTATATGGTGGTTTTTTGTGTTTGCAAGAGATTTATTTCCTTAGAAGATAGCATTTCTTTTACATTCAAGTTGTGTCTTGACAGATTGTTGTTTGAGAAGTTTCAAATGTTCACAAACAAGGCTAAGAAGCCAATGGTTTTCCTTTTAGTTGATAAAACTCATATTTCTTGTCCCTACTCTCTCTCTATTTCTTCTCCCTTTCTGTCCCTTTAATACTTTTATCTTTCTTTTATGTCTAGTAGGTCTAGGTTTACATTTGTGGTTTAGTTATTGCTTAAAATAATTTAGGCATATCCCATTTCTAATAGAATGCTTAGTTTATATCATTTGAGACTTTAGTGGGTTGTCGAGGGCTTCGGAAATAAATATTATATGGCTAAGCTCGATGCAGGAAAATATTAATAAAGAAGATTGTTTATTATTAGCAGTGGAGCTATTGTTGAAGAACCATTGTCATAGGTGAAACATTAATGTTGTGAATATTTATTCATCGCACCTTGATACAAACACCAGAATATTTGACCCTAGGTGATTGTATATTGTTGCAGACAGGATTGGAGGTGACAGGAATAGCTAAGGGCGGAGAAAGATTCGAGGTAGGTCTTCACACATTTGTGGGCATCCATGCGCCTTCAATTACACACTGCCTCCGAATCTATGGCATTGCAGAGACGGAGCTCTCATTGTGTGATATCTTCCTACTAAGGCATGAGTTATACTACAGCCTCCTTTGATTACAACAGCCCTTGATTAGAACAAGCATGTTACCAACAACAGGAAGAGGTTCTGAGAGGTGTAGCTATTAGCCACTACTTTGATTGTGGAAGTGCTGATTTTGGAGTGCAAGGGTGAATGCTTAGTGCCTTCTAATGCAAGCATTCATATCTGTGTTGTTTGGTTTATTTGGTCCTAGAACGAAGGTAGGCTTCATCAAACATAAAGACAGGTGCGATAGGAAGCAGAATCAGCTCACTAAATCAGACAGTAGTAGCAGGTCACTTGGAGCAGAAGAACGTATGAATTTCTTATGTACCCAGTGAATTAAGTATTAATGAATCTGAACTAATTATTTTTATTCATGTTTTGAGAGCATTCTAGGTAGATAAATAGTTCAATATTTTGTTTAATATGTCTGTGAATGTAATTGACTAATGATATTATTAGTTATATATCCAGAGTTAAGATATTATTGTTATCAGCTCATTATTAGATTGCAAATTTGGTACCGAGTATCTTTCAGTGGTATCAGAGCCTACGTCCTACCAGCCCGAGGGATTTGATTGATGAGCAAAAAGAGCAGAGATACCATCAAAGGGAAAACAAGGGGACCAGTATGAGTGACAAAGTTGATGAAGAGACAAGGGCCTTCTTTAGGAGGTCTAAAGAGCTTTGTCTCAATGTGTCTGAAACATTAAAGAAGTGGCCCAATTGTTGAGAGAACTCGTTCAGAATCAAAATGGTGATAAGTCTGCAAATGATAGGAGGGAAGGGAGCAATTCTATTGAAGGTAAGTCGATTGCAGAAGGAGAAAGAGTTCCATTCGAATCGTTCAGGGCCAAATTTTGGACAAATGAAGATGTTGGTGAAAGCCAACCTGATCAAACTAGTGAACTGGATCGCCTTCATGTTGAATGTCACACCCTAAGTGAAGCAGTTAAGAATGAAATGACTTTCACCAAATTATTGTGGACTAAAAACTAAAGGAGGGCATAGGAGAAAAGGGTATGAGAGGAAGAATACTCAACGTCGATTGGGGAAGATTATAATCCCAAGTTTTGACGGGTCAAGCAGTGCATCAGCAAGATCGTGGCTACAAAAACTAGATACATATTTCTCTTTGAATACCATGTGTGAAGAGGAGGCTATTAATTTTGCTGCCCTACATTTGGCGGGAGTAGCTCACGAATGGTGGTACCATGGAATAGTGACCCAAGGGCATGACTCTATTTCCACCATAGAAGAATTAGGTCAAAGGTTGATTGAGAGGTTTGATAGGACAGATCCAGAAATTCATTTTAGAGACCTAGAATGGCTGAAACAAGAGGGCAAGGTGGAGGATTATGTAGCAGAATGTCAGATCTTAGCAGTAATGGTTGCAAATGTAACAAATAGAAGACTCATTGTCCTATTTGTTGAAGGCTTAGTCACACCTCTCAAGGGATCTGTAAGGTCATTTACTACAAATACCTTACAACATGCCATTAAAAAAGCCTTTAATTTGGAGGACTTAGTGACTAAACACAACTTTTGCTTTAAGGGAAAACTCAATCATGAGGACAAGCAGAAGAAGGTAATACAAGAGGAGCCCAAAGCACCACCCAAGCCAAGTAAGGAAGATAATAAGAAGCCAGATTTTGTGAGCAGGGATGAGCTGCATAGGAAAAAGTTGTGCTTCACTTGTAAGGAGCCATGGGTGCCTGGTCATAGATGTCGTGGTAAGGGTCATTAAATTGAAGTTGCTTATGATGTTGATAATGCTATTGATGATACTTCAGAAAGTGACAATGAGGAGAAAGATATTGTAGCCTTAGTACATAGTGTCGCAGCTTTACTTTCAAGAGCTTCCAAGTATCATCCATTTAGAGTAAGAGGATTGGTTGATGGACAGCAAGTAACATGCTTGGTGGATAGTGGTGCAACTCACAATTTTGTGAGTGAGAGCTTGGTAGCAAAAGGAGGATTACCATTTGAAGAATTTCCAAGATTTTATGTTATGATGGTTTATGGGTTTAAGACGAAACACAACAAGAGGGTATTACAAATGAACATTGTGTTTGATGACTACACTATCACCAATGCTTTCTATATGATAGGGATTGTTGATTCTGATGTCAAATTAGGAATACAGTGGTTCCATTTCTCTTGGGCGACACATTCAGGACTTTCAGTAGATGGAGTTGGAGTTCATGGTAGAAGGGAAAACAACAATACTCAAGGCCCTAGCGAATGAAGCACCACAAGCACCAGCAGCAAGGATGATCACAGTAATGCATAATCATGAGGTGAATGAAGGGACAGCCATACCAATTGATTCTCCAAGGTATAAAGAGAATTAGGATACAAATGATTTCTCACATATGACATTTTATCATGAGCTTTCAACCTATTACGTATCCATGATGGGTAGACCGGAGTATGTAGAATGGATGGATATACAAACACTCATGAGTATGCAGCATGTTGTTAATCAAATTTCAGTATTCAACATGAGTATGGAGTGGTGGGATTATGATGAGACAATGTTGGAAGGAGAGCTGATGAGCATAACCATAAGAATATTTTCACATGACAAAGTTGCAGATTTTAGTAATGTTGATTGCATCAAAGTGGAGCAGCAGTGTGATATAGTGATTCTCATACGGCTGGTTTGGGATCTTGGTGGTGCAGAAGAATTGCTTGAGGACAAGCAATGTTTGGGCCGGGAGGACTGTAATGTCCCCAATATTTAAGGTGACATTAATTAAATTAATTTTTATTAAGTTGTCAAAAATAAAGGAAATACTTAAATGAGGACTTAATATTAATTAATTTAATTAAATAATAATAAAATAATAAAACATTAGTAAATGTCACTTTATTAAATAATAGTTCTCCAAAAATATTATTAATTTATAGGTCGGCCAAATCGGCCTAATGTTCTAGATTCTTCTTGGAGTTCTTTATAAAGAGGTTGGATGGTGGAAATCAGGCATGCTTTGGAATTGGTAATTCCAGTCAGGAGTTGAACCGACATGTCAGACTTGACATTTATAGGCGGTATATCACCATGACCTGGATCAGTCCACATGGGGGTCCGCGCCCGAGGATGGCTTTTTACGCCGAGCACTTTCTTGACATCCAGGATGGGATCATTGTTCATCCTAGTTACTTATCTCAGTGTTGGTGCCATGCTCTTTGCATCTCGTTGGGATCCTTCAGGGTTGGTTTTCACCGCCTTCGGGCCCAGACAGATCATCACATTGACAGAGAGGATCGGATTTGCAGGCTATGCTCCCTGGCCGAGATTGAGACCAAGACACACTTTATCTTTCGTTGCCCTACTTACTATGAGATCAGAGGGAGATTCTACTGCCTATTCAAGGGGTGCAGTTCCCTGACTACTTTCTTCAGCTACACAGATCAGAGATGCCTCGCACTTTATCTCCGTGAGACTGCCGAGCTCCGCACGCATACTCTACAGCTTCTTTTTCCTCGGAGACAGATATATGACCAGCTCATTACGGCCTTCTTCTTTCCCTCATCTCTGTTGCAGGGTTCAAAGTGGCCTCGTGATGCCCCCACTACCAGTCACTCCAAATCGGTGAGACCCCGCAGCACCTCTACCCGTCAGCGGCACATCTCCGGCAGTTCACAGCGGCGTCTCAGGGCCCCTGCTCACCTGGATCACTATCCTTCTGTGTTGGCTTTCTTTTCATCTAAAAAAGAGCCTTCGTCCTTTCTGTGCGCTTTCTCCTGGCACTTCATGTTTCTTGCTCTCTTTTGTTTTTCTTGTTCTTGCTTGCTTTCTTCCCCAGCCACTGTTTTGTGGTCTTTTGGTTCGCTGCTCCTTTTGCTGTACATTTCCTGTCCCCTAGACCCTTCTTGGTCTCTTGTTGGTCTCTTATTGGACATTAATAAATTTATCTTATCTTATCTGGAGATGAAAACCTTCAGGAGTTGACAAAAGGGCATGGAGATAAATTTGATATCTGATTCAGGAATAAACATAAATGCTCAGTCTGGAGTTGTTATTAGGCAATAAACGGCTAACTTCTGAAACATAATATTAATCGTGAGTTTTCAGAATTGTTATTCTTCAATATCAAAGTTGCATGGATACGGATACGGATACAGATACAAATAAGGGTACGGTATCGGATACGGATGCGGCCTTTTTCTAAGACCCCCAATATGGATACAGTTGGATACGACATTCATAAAAAAACAAATACACAAATATTTAACACAATTTTCTAAGTTATTAGAGGATATTCTCATTACTTCAAAAGCAATATAGACATATAATTGTTACATACATTATAATTATTGGTTGGTTTAAATATTTACAATATTTTAAAGATGGTAGAGTTGCTTTGGAAGATAACCCAAAAAAATGGCTAGCTGAAATAGAAAAACGTTTCATTTTTCTTCCTCATTTGGCGTAGGTTTTTGTTTATACGAACTAAAAAAAGTTGCCTGATTGAAATTTGTTTTAAATTAAGATAACGAAGATTTATGTCAATTTTTTTTTTAAATCAAATCACATAGTATTTGGCACAGTCGAAAAGATTTTTGGGCACACGTGGGTAGGAAATCCGATGTGTATCCATGCCATATTCTATTTGTATCCGATACGGATATGGATATGGGTACAGGGATACGTGCACCCAAGGAGGGGCAGAGGAGTTTCCGCCTGCTCTGCTCAATATTAATGATTAATATTATAAGAAGTTTTGATTAGCATTGTCGCTTCAATAAAAAGAAGGATTACTTTATTGTGCTGTTTTATAGTGAATGCTTACCTTATATCATTTGAGACTTTAGTGTCTTGCCGGAGACTTCAGAAATAACTGTTATATGGCTGAGCTTGTAACTGTTATATGGCTGAGCTCGATGCATAAAAATATTAACAAAGAAGATTGTTTATTATTAGCGGTGGGACTATTGTTGAAGACCATTGTCAAAGGCAAAACATTAATGTCATGAATATTTATCCATCACACCTTGATACAAACACAGGAATATTTGAGCTTGGGCGATTATATATTGCCATGGACAAGAGTGGAGGTCACAGGAACAGCTAAAGGCGGAGAAAGATCCAGGGCAGGTCTTCACACATTCGTGGGCATCCATACACCTTTAGTTACACACTGCCTCCAGGTCTATGGCTGAGCAGAGACGGAGCTATTATTGCATGATATTCTCCTACTAAGGCATTAGTAATACTTCAGCCTCCTTTAATTACAGTGGCCCTTGATTAGAACGAGCATATTACCAGAAGCGGGAAGAGGTTCTCAGAGGTGCAGCTATTAGCCACTACTTTAATTGTGGAAGCGTTGATTTTGGAGTGCAAGGGTGAATGCTTAACACCTTCCAACACAAGCATTCGTATCTGCATCATTTGGTTTATCTGGCCCAAGAACGAAGGCAGGCTTCATCAGACATAAAGACAGCTGCGATAGGAGGCAGAATCAGCTCACTGAATCGGACAACAGTAGCAGGTCACTTGGAGTGGAAGAGCATATGAATTTCTGATGTACCCAGTGAATTAAGTCTTAATGAATCTGAACTAAGTATTTCTATTCATGTTTTAAGAGCATTCTGGGCTGATAAATAGTTCAATATTCTGTTCAATACATGTGTGTGTACTTGACAAATGATATTATTAGTTATATATCTGGAGGTAAGATATTATTGTTATCAGTTCATTATTAGATTGCAAATCTGGTACCGAGTATCTTTCATAGGTGGTAATGCTTTTGTCTCTTTTCTCCACTTCTCACCGTAGCCTCTCAAATGAAACAACTATCATTGGCCTCTGGGTCATCCATGTGTACCTAGACCAGGTGACATAAACCTTGGGATGATTTTATCTCCTTTGAAGAGAGATGGAAAAAGTTCCTGCCCCATCTAAGTTGATGTGTCGATACCTTTTAATCTAAGTTACCGGATTCCTCTGCTGAGGCCCGGATCCTGGTTCTGGTACTTCCCGGATCCGGGTTCCTCTTGGATTCCTCCCGGATTCCGGCAGGGTTCCGGAATGGAATCTGGATTCCCTGTGGAGGATCCGCAGGAATCCAGAAGGATCCACAGGAATCCAATATTCTGGGCATCAAAAAACGGGCCCACTTTGTGTTTTTTTTTAATTTATTTTTTAAATTTTCAGTATGTGATGACATTTTGAGACTTTTGCAAAGTATGAATATGATATAATCATATACTGACAATTATGGATTTATCATTTTATGAGAATCACACTTCTAACTTCTTATTATTATCATTATATGTTTGAACTTTGAAGTTTTGAACTAATGTGAATAAGCATTGACATGTTACATGTATGGAATCTATGAATATACATACATATATAAATATATAATATATATACATATATATATATAATTTCGAAAATGTCTATATATATACCCGCGGAACCAGGATCCAGCCCAAAAAAAATTTTGCCAAATCCCCGAATCCGAATCCGAACCCGAACCAGAACCAAGATCGGCTACTTAGTTTTTAATGTTGTTGCTACTTTTAGCCCTTAAACAGGGGTTATGGCTCTTAGTTCTTTTACTGGACCACCTCATAAAAATGTAGCTTACAAGAAGAAAGAACCGTACTTAAAAATATTTCTGACGTGTATGTTGTCTTTGGTCTCCTTTATGATATAAATCTAAATTTTCCTACAGAAAAATAATGTTTATCTATGAATTGTCAATCCTTGTACTATGCATTGTGGGTTTTACAAATTAAGAGAATTTGGGAATGTGTGTTTGTATGTTCTCAAACAAGCAGAAAAAATCTTTTATTGAGAAATTCATCTTACATCACATCCAAGGAAAAAAAATTTACATTGGCTGAACAATAGATTATAAGAAATGTCTCCCCCTATAAAACCAAAGAAAGCTAGCACCTAGACCTGGAAACAATGGCAAGGAGTCCACAAACCAATAGAAACATGCGTACTTGACTATGAGATGCATAGCTAAAACTTTGACAAGAAGTTAACAGCAGACAGCCATGTGATATAGCATAAATTTTTTGATCAATACCTTATCATCCAAGTATCCCTTAAAAGAGAACTTCGGCAAGGGATGGAAGCAATAAAGTAGCCACTGAATTCAGCCTACAATGATCCCAAAGGTACGTAATGTCCTTATCTTCAAAGATTTAGAAATATAACTAAGATCTGAGAATAATATGTATAACAGCAAACCAAACTATGGCTTCATAGTTCATACAACAAGCTCCTTTATACAACCCATCAAACCATATCAAAAAACAATACTATTGTTCTACTCCAAACTTCTCCAACAGTAACTATTTGTTCATCAAATGAAAATGACAATTCATAGGACTGATTACAGACTCAATAACAGCAGCATACTGTTGTAACACATTTCTAAAGCTCACTCAACAGACAAATCACAAACTATGCTTCAAAAGCACTCTGAACAACACCTAAAATAAACCTGCAAACTATAAAAGTAGCAACAAACAAAGCCACCAATTCTCCTTCAGCCCAAATACAATGTCAGAGGGAGAATGTCATCTATGAACGAGGGTTTCCGTCCACAAGCTCTCTCCTCCAATGGGGTTCCGTCCACTGAAGAAGCTTCCTGCAAATCTGCAAATGTAGAGAAGAAAATGATAATCAACAACACTCCAAATTACCAAAATCCCAATATTTATATCCATCATGTATGCAAGATTTGGGCACCCAAATTCAAACTCCCTCCTTTAGAATTCTCGCTAATTTGATTATGATAGTTGCCAAAAGTTGTTTTCCTGCACTTGTAACTGTGGAAATTTTCTAAAATTTATCTTGTAGCAACTTTCCCAAAATGGCACAAATTCAAATTCAAACTCCTTTGAAATTCCTTACCAATTTAATTATGACAATTGCCAAAATTTGTCATTGAGTTATCAAAGATTCTCCTCCATTTGTAATGATGGGTACTTTATATAATTTTTCCTGCAACAGCTTTTCCAAAATGGCATAAATTTCAACACCCCATTGAGTGTTTCTAAAAACTAATTTAATATTTAAATGTCCTTTTGATTTGAGGATATTTGGACATTTCTAAATATTAAATTAATTATTCTAAAAAGGGGACATGACAGGTCCTCCCTCCTAGAAATTGCCTGTCCTCAAGCAAGGAAAATTTGGATGCTCAAAAATCTCTGGACCTTCCCAAGTTGCATCCCCTACTGGTAAAATCTTCCATTTAATCAATTATTCAATAATGCTTATGTTTCTCAATCTTTTCTCCTTAGTTTTCAAGACTCCTTCAGGAATCAAGATCAAATTCCCTTCATCATCCAAGGGTGGCAAATCAAGTAAAAGCACAATTTGTAGTCCAAGGACTTTCTTCAAACAAGAAACATGAAATACATTGTGGATCCGACTGTTTGGAGGAAGCTCCAACTCATATGCTACCTCACCTATTCTTTTGATGATCCTATACGGTCCACTTAGGCTTCAATTTTTCTGCCCCTCTTTTTTAGAAAGCTGTCTATATGGCTGCAATCTTAGGAATACTAAGTCTCCCACCTCAAAAGATTTGTCTTTTCTTTTCCTATCTGCATACATCTGTGATATCCCCTTTCTCGAATAGGATTTAATAATAAATAAATAAATAAAGAATTATCAAAAGAATAAATAATATAATTTATTATCAAATAAGCTATATTATTAATATAAGAATACAATATATATAATATGATATAATATTATATATATTAATTAATGAATACAATAATATTATAGTCTATTATTAGATATAATAAATATAAACAATTAAAAAAATAATAATAATATATTATAACTTACTATTGATATAATATAATATGATTAACAAATCAATGGATATAATAATATAATGAATGAAAAATAATATAATATAATCAACTATTAATATTGATAATATAATATTGATTAATTTTAAATATTAATTATATAAATAATAATAATAAATCTTTTATTACATTAATATAAATTCTTATAACAACCAACATATTGAATTAATATAATCTATACCAATGATTCATATACATATATCGTTTAATATAAACACCAAACATAAATTACGGTATATTAAATCACAGTAACTCCTGGTGCAGATAACGTTGTTGTATCTATATGTTGTTAGTAGCGATAACTAATCCATTACTCATTTTTTTGCCTTGTATCAATAAGTTTAGCCTCTTTGTCATCTGCTTGTTAGAAGTATATTTGGCCAACGAATGCCTCATTGTTAATTACTTAATAATTTTTGTCCTCATTGCTATCAAATATAAAAAAGAGTGTGATTATCCTGGAAGTCGATATTAATTAAGAAACGACATATCCTTTCCTTCAAAAGATTCAACTCCTTCATCCGACAGGGTATAACATAAGGATTGATTCAGTCCAATAAGGGGGGGAATTACTAAATTTTCATCCATATTTGAACCAGTGGCATAAAACATTATTCTGATTATTTTATCATGCTAGGTTCTCAGATTGATCCATAGACTTTATAGTCAGGGATATATGATTTTTAGAGATTGTTAAAATAGAAACAGCACCACAATAATATCACAGGAGCAATAAGAATCAACCAGACACAACGATCCAATTCACCACATGAGCATTAAAACATACATCTGATTTATATGACAAGCATAGAACAAAGATTGACTCTGAGCCTCTAAAAAGCAAATATACCATATCCTGGGGACCGAACAAACATATATGCATACTTGCGATATCATATAAAACAGAATATTGGGAGCACAATCAACTAATGCTACTCACATCTTTATCGCAACATCTTGATGAGAAACGACACTCGCGGTCAATAAAACCTTGGCACAAATATATCCTTTGTCACTGCCTCCAATATTCTGTAATGATCCTATGTAGATTCTGGAGCTTTCCAAGAAACTTAACCAGTGAATATATATAGATATTGGTTAAGTGTTTAGCCTTCAAGGTTTACTGGAATTTCTTTTCCAGAATGATTTGGTATGCCGTGAAATTTGATTTAACAATCACAATGTTTGCACATACGAATTACAATGCTAGGAAATGAAATAAAGACTATTTAGAAAGTAAATGAATTTCAGACCAGAGATTGCCCACGCCTATTAAGTCTTTTCATTCCCATGTATATAAACAACAATATTAATTGAAGGAGTGGTAAACACCACTTAAGGCTGATATCAGATATACTCAAGTTGTCTTTAATGAGTTTGGAAAACGCATGCACGTGCAATGGCAGGATATCCTTCAACGCTAGCCGCTGTTGTTATTGTTCCCTGTAGGCTCGACCACGTCCACCATGTATCGCGTAACAGTCATGCGTTTTGTGTCTACGCTGGGAACCACTCACTTCTACGCTCGAGCTGCAGATCTGGTGCTCATGCCGAACCACTCCCCACGAATCTACTCTGGGCTATGCGCGGTTGACAATGTGCCTCCACGCGCTACTCCAATGCTACGCACGGCTGTCAGCGTGTCTTCACACGCTACTCCAGCGCTTCTGCTATGTCCAACATTCCCATAAATGGAAAGAAATGAGAACTCCAGGAGTCGCACTCGAGAGTCCTTCATCGGGCCATACACGCAGCTATACACCACTTCAGACTTTTCCTTACGTTGCTGGTAGGATTAGAAATAATCTTTGTTGCAAATGTCCAGCGAGTTACACTTTCTCCCTGCAGTTGCTACGCCAATGAGGGTGTCATACCTAATGTCGCCTTACTCCAATATCCAACTGCCTGCGCTATTCTTCTAGAGAGATACTTGTTTCATTGAATGTGGATTCTGAACTTCAAGTTGTAAATGCCGAAACTGAATCCTGTACCTATTCTGTTAATCTCCAATGTGAAATCTGAATAATTTCACCACAATGAGAAAGTCAGGGCTACGCCCAACTTCTCAGTATTTCTTCGAGGGGCTACGTCCTCAAGAAATAGACTAGTCACAAATTGCAACCAGATTCGTTTTTCTTTGGTTTATAAATTTCCATGATGCTTTTCCCAAGAAAGTCGTTTTCTTTTATAACCTCGAAGTGAGGGAAAACTCCACAACTTAAGCAATGTGGGATAAAGGAGCCCGCTTAAGTTACTTTAAGTCACTTTTATAAAATAAAGTAAGTCATAAAGTGACTTTATAATATCTTTTTATAAAGTAAAGTGACTTTACTTTATAAAATGAGCTCAAATAATAAATGCTCGCCCACTAAAGCCTGTGACTGGCTGACATCCTCTGAAAGAAGCCTTTAGCCTATCCGGATGGGGGAGATAGACTAACCAGGCGCCATACTGCGGGATTGGGGACATTACAATCCTCCCTTCCCGGGATTGCTTGCCCTCAAGCAATCTCAGTGCAGGGTGTTGCAGAATAGACTCACCCTCCCATGTAGCATCGAATCAAGTATTCTCTAATAGCCCTGTTCCACAGCTTCCTCTCTCTGATCTCAATCACTTCAGCTAGCACCAAAACCAATTTACCCTCCTCATCAAGTGGGGGTAGTCCAACTAAAGGGACTATCTGTTGTCCTATTGCCTTCTTGAGGCAAGACACATGAAAAACATTATGAATCCAGATGTCGTCCGGCAGCTCGAGCTTATACGCCACTTCACCCACCCCCTCCTGGAGATGCGGTAGGGACCAAAAAATCTGGGCTTGAGCTTTTCCGATCCACTCTTCTTCAGAGAACTCTGCCTGTATGGCTGGAGACAAAGATAAACTAAATCCCCTACCTCAAAAGTCCACTCTACCCAGTGTCGATCAGCATACATCTTTTGCTGATTCTGAGCCCTCTGAATGTTCTCCCTGGGAGACTTAAGGATATCCTGATGGTCCTGTAGCCAGTCTCTCGCAATCGGCGCCCTGCTGTCTTGAAGAGCCAAGTTTATGAAAGATAATGGCTTGCTGCCATAGAGAGCTCAAAATGGTGACATGCCAATAGTCATATGGTAGGTCGAGTTGTAGCAAAACTCCCCCAAGTACAGCCATCTGACCCAGGCCCTCTACTGCCCTGCTACATAATTCCAGAGATAACCTTCTATAGTAAGAACATAACGCTAGGAACCCTCTCAAGTCTGACACATTCCATGGTGGTGGCCAATCCCGGATTGCCTGTATCTTCTCCTGATGGACCTTGACTCCATCTGCCCCTATCACATGTCCCGGGTAGAGGATCTCAGTCAACCCAAACTCACACTTGGATTCTTTTGCAAATAGAGACTGACTCTCCATGATGCTAAAAACCTCATCCAAGTGCCTCAAGTGCTCCTCCCAAGTCCTGCTGAAGACCAAGATGTCATTAAAGAATACCAGGACACTCTTGTGTAACTGCTTCTTGAATAAATGATTCATGCAAGACTGAAAGGTGGCTGGTGCATTAGTGAGCCCAAATGGCATCATTAGAAACTCGGTGCCCGTAGTGACATCTGAATGTCGTCTTGTGAACATCCTCCTCACGGACACGTATCTGATGGTACCCTGATCGAAGATCTATCTTTGAGAAGTAGACTGCCCCATGTAGCTCGTCTAACAACTCATCAATCCGAGGAATAGGGTACCTGTTCTTAATGGTCCTCTTATCTAGTACACGGTAATCAATACACATGCAAAGAGTACCATCCTTCTTCACTAAGACCACTGAAGAACCAAAGGGACTGCAACTAGGCCTGATGTGTCCCATGTCTAGGAGCTTCTTTATCGTCTTCTCTATCTCCTCCTTATAGTGCCTCGAATGACGATAAGGTGTAGTAATCACGCGCTTAGCGCCCTCCTCCATCTCTCTAATATGCTCAAATCCCCTGTCTGGAGGTATGCCTAGCGGAATGTCCTTGAAAACCCGCTTTTGCTTATCAAGCACCTTCTTAACATCAAAGTGAACCTGCTGCCCTGAATCCGGTATGGGTTTAGAGGATATGAAGCACTGAGCTGCCCACTCCATGTCACTGTCTCATGATGGCCTCCATCCTGTGAGTCGATACTAATCTAAGCCCGCTATCTGGCATGGCCATAAGGATCACCTGCTGATCACCCTGCATAAACTCCAATTGTTTCAGCTTGTGATAAATGGTGTACCTCCCCAGAGTCTGTAACCACTGCATACCCAAAATAGCATCCAAACTGTCTAAGTCAATGACATAAAAGTCTGCCTCTAGAAGGTAATCTCCAAAGTAAATTGGAAAACGGTAGATCTTCCCTGTACAGCTCAACAAGTCCCCTCCTGCCACCTTGACCTCAAACTTTGGAATGCCATCTACCTGTAACCTCCTGGAGACCATACCCTGTGCTAATAAAATTATGTGTAGCACCTGTATCTAAAAGTCAAACAATCCTCTGCCCTCTAACCACTCCCTTCAAACGAAAAGGGTGACATGTAGGAATCCCTAAAGAGGATGCTAAAGTAACTGGGGACTGCTCGTGGGGGGCTTTCTTCTTCTTTCCTTCTAATGATTGCTCTACCTGAGCCTCCTCATCGCTGTCCTCCTCATCACTGCCCTCATACTGCTCATATTCATCCTCAGAAGCTACTTGAATATAATGTAGTTTGCCTTTCCCAAGGCACCTGTGATCTAGAGTCCAAGGCTCCCTACAAGTAAAGCATAACTTCCTCCTCCTCAACTCATTTCTAGTCTCAAAATCCAGCCTAGGAGGCATACTCTTATTCTGATTTTATTTTTTTTGGAATGAAGAGGATCCCTTGAAAGGTTTCTTAGGTGGCTGTAAAATGGAGGAAGGTGAATCCAAATCATGAGCTAACTTAATAGCATCATCCAAAGTGTCTGGTTTGAGAACTCTAACCAACCCTCTGAATTTATCTTGTAAGCCCTCAATAAACAACATTACCTTTCTCTTTTCTGACATGTCCGAAACCATAATGGAGATCCTCTGAAACTCATCAATGTAATGCTCCAATGACCCACTCTGTTTTAGTTGAGCTAACTCCCTGTAGTAGACCTCTATGTCTTTCCTATCAAAACGGGTGATCAACCTCGTGTTGAAGATCTCATAGGAAGCAATCAATCCGTGATCCTGGGTGACAAGGTCGTGATGCCACCAATCATATGCAGCCCCCTCTAAATGCATAGTGGCAAATTTAATTGCCTCAGTCTCCGACGTGGGTTTGAGAGTCAAGAAGGTATCTAGCTTGTGAATCCAAGCTCTGGCGGATGTCCTACCGCTGCCATCAAATGTAGGGAGAGTCAACTTATTCATAGCATGTGTTAAATCCCTGTTCGGACCCCTGGGTCTTCTATCTTGCTGGTTCCTGCTGAACTCTCTCTTCTTGACCATGTATTGGGGAAATTCAAATCTGCTTTGACATTGTTTGGTAACATATTCCACTCGTCATGCATGGTCATCACATGCTCTGGAAGAATGCCTTTGGCCTCTGGGGGTGCTACCTCTTCCCTTGCATTAATATCCGCAAAGTTAGGCATGAGGGGCCTATCGGACGTATGAGTGGGGACCCTAGCTGCCTTAGGCGATCCCGCTACACTGCCTCCACCATTGTGATGGCTAGTGGACCTCCTGGCTGTGACTGACAACTACTAGATAACCCCTGTAAGCTGGTGTAGAACATCAGCAATATGGTCTTGTCCATCTCGTATCTGTCTCAATGTTTCCCTGGCCTCTCTATCTGTCTCATCAGTCATTTTTCTACCTGGAATGGCCAATTCCAAAACAAACTCCTCATTTTCTGTATGACTGTTCTCAACATAGTTCAAAATATCGGTATCGGCAACTTATCGCCGAGGGCAAAAAAAAAATATCGGAAAATATCGGGAACTTCAAAACTTGCTTAAATTTAATTAGAAATGCATTTTTTTTGCAAAATTCAATAAGCAGATGCATCTAAAGAGTCAGTAAACGAGTCAACAAGCCAAACAAGATGATCTAGATATATATAAATGCAAATAGGGTACAAAATCACATCCGCATGTGGAATGCTGATGGCTGGTAACCATAGTCTGATAGTCTAAAGACTCTAAACTCTAAAGAAAACTTAAAATAACAAATTGTCTTTGTAAAACATTCAGAAATGTCAAGTACAATATCAAAATAGTCTAACTCTACATCTTCCTCTTCCCACGAGCTCTACTAAAAACTGCTGGAGTGGAAGGGAGTTTAGCCCTAGAAGTCTGATCATGATGTGGCTGTGGTTGTGGCTGTGCCTCCTCCCTCTGCACAACTGGTCGTGACTGGACCTCCACCCTCTATACTCTGTAGATGGTGCTGATGGTGGCAATGGTTCCTCATCATCTAAATCCTCCTCATTGTCACTGTCCTCATCCTCCTCAATGTCTCCTCCAAACCCTTTCTCTCCCTCTCCAAACTCTGTTTTGCAACTAACAAATGAACTATAACCTTTTGCTGGGCGTAAAAAACGTATAAACACAGTCCGCGCGATAAGTTGGTCACTTATCGCGATAAGTTGGCAACTTATCGCCAAACTTATCTGTGATAAGTTACCAACTTATCGGCGATAAGTTAGGAGCGAAAATAACGTATTTTCTCGCCGCGCAGAACTTATCGCGATAAGTTTACTTATCGCCGATAAGTCTGCCATAAGTTGATCTATGGTTCTCAATGTCAACCTGTACGGAAGAATTTGTCTGTTCCTGCTCAACCCTGTTATGTCTAAATCCTGGTGTCCTGTGCCTGCTATGCGTACCTGGCTAACATGGCTACTGTTGAACCAGACTGAAAATCTGATAATAATAATCCCACTAGGATGGCAAGATCAAGGCTCTAATACCACTGTAATGATCCTAAGTATATTCTGGAGCTTTCCAAGAAACTTCACCAGTGAATATAGATAGATATTGGTTAAGTGTGTAGCCTTCAAGGTTTACTGGAATTTCTTTTCCGGAATGATTTGGTATGCCGTGAAATTTGATTTAACAATCACAATGTTTGCACATACGAATTACAATGCTAGGAAATGAAATAAAGATTATTTAGAAAGTAAATGAATTTCAAACCAGAGATTGCCCACGCATATTAAGTCTTTTCATTCCCATGTATATAAACAACAATATTAATTGAAGGAGTGGTAAACACCACTTACAGCTGATATCAGATATACTCCAGTTGACTTCAATGAGTTTGGAAAATGCAGGCACGTGCAATGGCAGGATATCCTTCAACGCTGGTCGTTGTTGTTGTTGTTCCCTGTGGGCTTGACCACGTCCACCATGTATCGCGTAACAATCCTGCGTGTTGTGTCTACGCTGGGAACCACTCACTTCTACACACGAGCTACAGATTTGGTGCTCATGCCAAACCACTCCCCACGCATCTACTCCAAGCTACGAGCGATTGACAGTGTGCCTCCACGCGCTATTCCAGTGCTACGCACAGCTGTTAGCGTGTCTTCACGCGCTTCTGCTATGTCCAACATTCCCGTGAATGGAAGGAAATGGGAACTCCAGGAGACACTCGAGAATCCTTCATCGGGCTATACACGCAGCTATACACCACTTCAGACTTTTCCTTACGCTGCTGGTAGGATTAGAAATAATCTCTGTTGCAAATGTCCAGCGAGTTACACTTTCTCCCTGCGATTGCTACGCCAATGAGGGTGTCATACCTAATGTCGCCTTACTCCAATATCCAACTGCCTACGCTATTCTTCTAGAGAGATACTCGTTTCATTGAATGTGGATTCTGAACTTCAAGTTGTAAATGCCGAAACTGAATCCTGTACCTATTCTATTAATCTCCAATGTGAAATCTGAATAATTTCACCACAATGAGAAAGTCAGGGCTACGTCCAACTTCTCAGTATTTCTTCAAGGGGCTACGTCCTCAAGAAATAGACTAGTCACAAATTGCAACCAAATTCGTTTTTCTTTGGTTTATAAATTTCCATGATGCTTTTCCCAAGAAAGTCGTTTTCTTTTATAACCTCAAAGTGAGGGAAAACTCCACAACTTAAGCAATGTGGGATAAAGGAGCCCGCTTAAGTTACTTTAAGTCACTTAAGTCACTTTTATAAAATAAAGTAACTTAAAGTCATAAAGTGACTTTATAATATCGTTTTATAAAGTAAAGTGACTTTACTTTATAAAATGAGCCCAAATAATAAATGCTCGCTCACTGAAGCCTGTGACTGGCTGACATCCTCTGAAAGAAGCCTTTAGCCTATCCGGATGGGGGAGATAAACTAACCAAGCGCCATACTGGCCTACTGCGGGATTAGGGACATTACATATTCTTAAGATTAAAGGAATATAAATATATTTGGAGTCAAGGAATATTAGAATGTTTCCCGTATTAGAATGTTTCCATTTTAATGCTCTTTTCTGTTGCGATCTTGTTGCAGTCTATCTTTAGATAGTTGTTAATATTGTATCATTGGTACTGTATATATGAGCTTATCACTCCTTGTAAAGATGTATTATTCAATACAAAATAATCTATTCAATTATTTTATGGTATCAGAGCCAGTTGTTCGAAATCGCGAGTCTGTTCATGAATTTGTTTGGGTCGAGATTGCTAAGGCTTTCTCCTGTCTTCATACCCCCATCAAACCTTCGTATCAGAGCTTGCTAGGGCTTTGATTCTGCACGCGACCTTGTATTCACGCGACTGGTGCGACTTTGTGTTAATACGCGACCTGTGCTTCGATCGTGACTTGGTATCCGCGACCTGTGCTTCGTCCACGACTGTTCATCCACCATCTGTGGCTCGAACTCACGACACCAGGTGCTCACATTTAGAGGATTGTTGTGTCTGTGTTTTTTTCTTTGGCTCCTGTTGTGGTATTTCGAAACCAGAGCCGTTTTTTTGCTAAAACCCTAATTTTCAGAATCCGAGAATTTTTTTAAATACATATTCATGGTGGGTTTTTCGAGATCCTATCTGGGTCTTTGTCAAAATTTTCTGGGTACCTCGTTTTTCATGCCTCGGTTTTTGAGCCAGGAGATTCGAATTCGGGTTTCAGATTCTTTTTGGTTTTTCTGTCTGCTCTTCTGGGTTCTTGACAGATTTTTCTAGGTCAGTCCAAAAACTGCCTCGAAATCCATGCAAAATGGCGTCACTCACCAATTTGATGTTGGAAGGCAATCAGCGCTTCAACGGCAGCAATTATAATACCTGGAAGCAGCGTATGTTGACCATTTTTGAGTATCGCCGCCTCGACACACTGGTTCAGGGCACAGAAACTCGTCCTACCGCAGTTGGAACTGATCAGGACAAGTTTGATGAGCGTAGCTGAGAAGTTATGCTTCTTAAGTTGTCTGTTACAGATGACCAGTTGCCTCAGATTCCCTCAGGGAAGACAGCCTCTGACATTTGGAAGCATCTGAAGGAGCTACATGAGACTTCTGATAAAAGTCGGGCATTCTTCTTGAAGAATCAATTGTTCTCCATCATGATGGAAGAAAGTATGTCTTTACAGGAGCATCTCACGAAGATTAAAGACATTCGTGATCAGCTTGAAGCTATCGGTCGAAAAATGGAGGAAGAAGATATGGTAGTTATTACCCTGAAAAGTCTACCAACATCCTATGAGCATTTCATAGAGACTCAACATTACCTCAACTAATGTTGATCCGAAATTCCCAGAGTTGTGCACCAAACTCCTACAACAGGATCGCTGGAAGCAGCAGTTTGGTAGCCGTACTTCCTCATCCTCGTCAGAACAAGCCTTTGCAGCTAAATTTCGGAAAATGGAGGAAGAAGATATGGTAGTTATTACCCTGAAAAGTCTACCAACATCTTATGAGCA
>MU225409.1:871227-934862 GCA_018584345.1 Thuja plicata
AATTAGATTCCAAGAGTCAGCGACTCATGATGACAGGGTACAGTGACAACCATAAGGCCTACAGATTGATAGATATCGACACTGATCATCTTATCTTTAGCCGTGATGTTGTGTTTGATGAAACTCGATGACCTTTTCTGTCTTCTTCTGAACAGTGTTCCAAAGAACAACCTCACAATGTTCCTCTTCCTTTAGCACCACCTAATGGGAGGGATGATACAGATAATGCTCGCCCTGGGGCTCCTGATGTTGATCCTGTTGAGGCGCCCGAACATGATCCTCTTCCTGCCCCTGTTGCTGCTACTGAACCTCCTCTAACTCCTCCTGAGATTGGCTCTTCCACTCTCCAGCCCAAATGGTGGGCTAAAACTATTAGTGATCTCAGGGATGATGAGCTCATTGAGGGTAGAGTTTCTAGAAATAAGAGCAAACAGCAACCTACAGTTAATTTTGCTCTTATGGCTAACATTCATAGTATTTATGAGCCCCGGACTTATTCCGAGGCTAAAGGCATCCCTGAGTGGGAACAGGCTATGGAAGCTGAATTTCAAAGTCTTCAGAAAAATCACACTTGGGCCCTTTCTGATCTTCCTGCAGGGAAGAAGCCCGTTAGCTGCAAATGGGTGTACAAGGTAAAATACAAAGTTGATGGAACCTTAGACAAGTATAAGGCTCGTCTTGTTGCTCGAGGGTTCTCACAAAGGGAAGGTATTGACTATGAGGAGACTTTTGCTCCTACAGCTAAAATGAGTACCATCCGGCTTGTCCTTGCCTTAGCAGCTCAGTTTGGTTGGAAAGTTCATCAGATGGATGTTAAGAGTGCTTTTATGAATGGTGACTTACAGGAAGAGGTCTACATGACGCAACCTTCTGGATTTAAGGTTGCTGGTCAGGAACACAAAGTCTGTAAACTTGGCAAAGCTATCTATGGTCTGAAACAAGCCCCTCGGGCTTGGTACATGAAAATTGATAAATACCTCACCGATCATGGTTTTCAGAGGAGTCCATCGGATTCCAATTTGTATATCAAACATGTAGGTGATGATGTATTGTTTATAGTTGTCTATGTGGATGGTTTGATCGTCACTGGAAGTTCAGCACATTTGATCACTGAAATCAAACAGGATTTGTGCTACACCTTTGATATGACAGATTTGGGACTCCTGCACTATTGTCTCGGAGTTGAGGTTTGGCAGACTGAGCACAGTATCTTTCTTTCTCAGTCCAAGTATGCCAGAAGTCTTGTGGACAAGTTCAGAATGCAGGATTGCAAACCTGCTCCCACTCCTATGGAACCCGGGCTCAAATTATCAGCTCAGTCCGATTCACCTGTTGTGGAAGAATCTTTGTTTAGACAACTAGTGGGCAGCCTCATTTATCTTACTGCCACTAGACCTGACATTAGTTTTGTGGTAAGCTACATATCCCGCTTTATGACAGCGCCCAAGGTTGATCATTGGACAGTTGCAAAGCGTGTCCTGCGCTATATTAGTGGTACTCCTGATTATGGTCTTCTGTACACTCAGAGTTCTTATCCTACACTATGTGGCTACACAGATTCAGAATGGGCTGGTTCTATTGATGATCGTAAGTCTACCGCTGGATATGTGTTCAATTTGGGGTCCGGTGCTGTCACATGAACGAGTAAGAAACAACAGGCAGTGGCTCTGTCATCCACTGAAGCAGAGTATCGAGGAGAAGTTAAAGCAGCTTGTGAGGCAGTTTGGCTTCGGCGGATGCTTGCAGATATGCATGTTCCTCAGTCAGGATCGACTCCCCTATTCTGTGATAATCGGGGAGTGCTCAAACTGGCAAAGAATCCGGTCTTCCATGAAACAACCAAGCATGTCGAAACTCATTGTCATTACATTTATCAGCTGGTTGAAAACAAATCTATTCAATTATTGTATGTTCCTACCTTAAAGCAGTCCGCAGATATCTTCACCAAGTCTCTTGGTTCTGCTAAATTTGTAAAATTTAGGGAAACTATTAGTGTTGTTGACAGATTGAGCATTATGGGAGGGTATTAGAATGTTTCCCGTATTAGAATGTCTCCGTTTTAATGCTCTTTTCTGTTGCGATCTTGTTGCAGTCTATCTTTAGATAGTTGCTAATATTCTATCATTGGTACTGTATATATGAGCTTATCGCTCCTTGTAAAGATGTATTATTCAATACAAAATAATCTATTCAATTATTTTAAGTAATTCATACACAGCCAGCAACAAATTTAAAAGCTAATCAGGAGTAAGATGAGGACACAGTCAACAAAGCATTAACAAATCTCAGTCAGAAAACAACATATCTTCTCAGCCAATCATTAGGAAATATATACAAAAAGAAAATTAATATTAGCAGCAAGTCGCTATACGTAAGAAGCATATCAAGTACAAGTGTTTATTACATTCCACAAGACTAATAGTATCAGCAAGGCCATTCCAAATCAGACTTATCAGATTTAATGTGCCCATATCTTACCGGTTACATAAAAGTTTACAAGTAGTAATTCATAGCAAGAATAGAGAATTCATTATAATTGTCGCGGATGTTTAAATCATCCTAATAGGGGACATTACAACATCTTTTGTTGAATCTGTGCTTGCCTTAAGTTATCTTTCAATGACCTTAATATATCTTGACTGTGATTAAGAATATCACTAGCTGCGGGCACTCTAATGTCTGAAAACAATAAATCAGTACATCATACCCATATAATGCTCGAAAGCGTGGCATACCAATGGACATGTGGTGAGTTGGGTCGTAGCAGTACTCTCCCAAGTGCAACCATTTGACCCATGTAGTTTGCTGATTTGAAACATAATTCCTCAAGTAGCCTTCTATCCACTTATTAACAATTTCTATCTGGCCATCTATTTGTGGATGATAACTTGTGTCGGGAGTGATTTTTGAACCTATCACGTGGAAAACCTCCTTCCAAAAAGAACTCATGAATCTACTATCTGTCACTAACAATGCTCTTAGGCAATCCATGCAAGCTAAATATCCCCTTGAAAAACAACTCTACTATTTGGAGGGCCTTACATTCTAATGTAATAGGAAAGAAATGTGCATACTTTGTCAATCTATCCACCACAACATAAATGCAATCTTTACCTTGGACGTTAGGAAGTCCCATGATGAAGTCCATTGATATGCTTTCCCATTTTGTTCCGGTATGGGAAGCGGTTGTAGTAACCCTGTAGGAGAAATTTGTTCTCCCTTGTTTTATTGGCAAATCATACATTCCATAATGTGTTTGTTCTCATCCTTTTTCAGCCCTTTCCAAGAAAATATCTCTCGAATCTGCTTATAAGTCTTGTAATACCCTTCATGACCAGCCAAGGGAATATTGTGAAATGCCCTCACGATCTTCTCCTTGTTCTTTGATTCTAGTACTAAAACGATTCCTCTCTTATAGTTCCTCTCTTATAATATATCAGCCCATCTATCACTGTATACCTATCATCTTGCATCTTCTTATCCAAGACATTAGAAGCAAATGAATTCTTAACATATTCAGAACTAATGTTATTCTTCCAATCATCTAAAATAGTAGACAATGAACATAAAGTCGGTTTCCTAGAAAGTGCAACTGCAACCACATTTGCCTTGCCTTTCATGTACTATATCTCAAAATCATAAGTTTGTAGCTTGCTTACACATTTTTGTTGGCAATCACTTAGGTTCTTTTGATTCATGAAGAACCTCAAACTATAATGTTTTGTCTTCACCACAAACAAGATATTGTCTAAACTTTTCTAGAGCATGCATAATGGCCAACATTTCTTTGTCATAAACAGAAAATCCCTTCTCCAAATTACATAATTTCTACTCTCATAAGCTTTTGGATGTCCTCTTTGAGTTAGGATAGCCCCTATGCCTTCTCCAGATGCATCACATTCAACCACAAACTGTAAAGAAAAATCAGGAATTACAAGCACTAGGCATGAGCTCATTACCTCTTTGAACTTGTCAAATGTTTTTTGAGCTTCCTCAGACCATAAAAATGAACCTTTCTTAGTCAAATCAGTCAAGGGAACAGCAAGTTGAGAGAAACGTTTTACAAACCTCCTATAATAACAACAAAGCCCAAGAAATCCTTTCAATTGTGATAGATTGGTTGGTGGGGGCCAGTCTAAAATTGCCTGTATTTTGTGTTGGTCTACTTGAACACCCTTGGAACTTATGACATGTCCCAAGTACAAAATTTCAAACAACCCAAACTCGCATTTGAACAGCTTAGCATACAAAGATTGCTGCTCCAAAATCCTCAAAACAACATCTAAATGTTCCAAATGTTCCTTCCATGTTTTGTTGTAAATTAAGATATCATCAAAGAATACCAAAACAAACTTTCTGAGTTGTTTACTAAATACCTAGTTCATGCATGATTGAAAGGTTGCTAGTGCATTAGTGAGCCCAAAAGGCATGACCAAGAATTCAAAATGCACATAGTGGCATCGAAAAGCTGTCTTTTCCACATCTTTGTCTCTCATACGAATTTGATGATACCCCGATCTCAAATCAATCTTGGAAAAGTAAACTGCCCCATGCAACAAATCAAGGAGTTCATCAATTCTTGGAATAGGATATCTATTCTTGATGGTCTTCTTATGCAATGCCTTGTAATCTACGCACATCCTCAAAGTGCCATCCTTCTTAACAAGAACCACTAATGATGCAAAAGGACTAGAACTAGATTTAATAACCCCCATATCTAAGAGTTCCTTAATAGTCTTCTCAATATCTTTCTTGTATGCCCTTGGATGTCTATATGGCGTAGTTATAACAGGTTTGGCATCCTGTTCTAACTCTATAACATGTTGAAATCATCTATTTGGGGGTAATCATGGAGGTATATCACCGATGCGGGCCTCCAAACGCTCGATGCAGGAGCGAATGCGCGCTGAGGCGGAATCGGGCGCGGATGCCTTGTGGATGCCGCCCAGATTAGCATCACAAGCATCCAGATGCAAGTAATAAAAAATTCCCAACTTATAATAATATTAATCCTTCTTGGTAGATTTGATTCTTTCTATAGTAGGAAGGCCCAATTCGGCAATGATGCAAGTGATGTTCCAGATCCTTAAGACAAAAACACAGCAGTTCTAATACTTCTGGAAATAAAAAATTTTGAGGTTGATACTCATCCACGATAATGATATATTAGCATTCCATTCAATACTCGCAGCGTAAACATTATATAATTTCACTATGTTTTCCAAAGTTCACAGCAAGTTATATTTCTTAACATTTGGCAGAATAGGTTGTCCGCTATAAATGACTCGAATAATATTATCGCCGCTGGTTATATATCTCGACCATAATATTATCTCTTTGATATATATATTTGAACCTTATATGAATCACCTCCAATTATACTTAGCCCCGCAATATTTCATTAATGAAATATTAAGGATATCTAGTTCATTTCATAAAAATAATTCTTTATATCGCTCCAGTGAACGACAATTTATGGATTCGCTGCTTTCGAGAAAACATCAAACCAAATCGCTTATCATACTATTAGTATCAAATGATTTATTTTTGTATAATTCTTGCATTTCTTTGTGTGTGTGTGTATATATATATATATATATTATATATATATATATATAAATGCACCCAAACGCATCTGCATCCCCCCAAAAAAAAAATTCACGCACCCACATTCGCATCCGTACCCGCACCCGAATCGGCAACTTAGTTGAAAACTAGACTATGCTTATCTAGAATTTTTTGAATTTCAAAATGAAACTTACCTTTCCCATTTGAAGAGCTTAAAGGATGAATCAAACAAGCGGCTGCCCAAGCAACTTGACCCCTTCGAAAATTCCTCTCCATCCTCTTGGATGTTACAACTCTAGGAGCTCCATTTGAGATCCCTCTAAGAACAACTTCTTTCCTGACTGATTTAAATCTCAACTCCATGGATTGATAGTTCTGTGTGAACTCCCACAAAGTATGTAACCATTGAACACCCAAAACCATAACAGTTTCTCCAATCCCAATCACATAAAATTCATCACAAATTGTAAAATCACCCAAATTTATCTTCAACTGTTTGACAACTCTATTGCGTGGTATTGTGAAACCATCCGCAACTGTGACATTAAAACCATCAAATTCTTCAGTTTTCAGCTCTCTCTTCACAACTAACCCTTCATCAATGAAGTTGTGGGTTGCCCCACTATCAATCAATACAGTCATTCACTGCCCCGCTACCACTCCACAAACTCTAAAAGGATGGTATCTTGGTGCTCCTGAAAGTGCAGCTAGTGAAGATTTTTTGGTAACCTCCTTTTCTTCAACTTCGTGCTCTGAATCCTCTACATCATTGAACTCTTCATTGCCCTCTGAATCTGAACCTTTATTTGAGACTACTTCAATATGGTGGACTTGTCCTTTACCCAACACTATAATGACCCCTATTCTGGGTGGCTCCAATTCTTAACAATATCTTCAACCCCTCACACTTCTTTTATAAATCTTGCACTTGAACTAAGTAGGAAAGGTTAGGTTCAGCAACAATTGCAAATTTATATTTATCTATGCAACGTGACTAATATGTTGATATGGAATATGTTATGGAGTAAGATCTTACTATAACTTATAGTGATAGAGGTTTGCTAACTCTAATATATAATTATGTGCAATAAGGCTACTTCTAATATATATATATATATATATATATATATATATATATATATTCAATTGGTATGTATTGATTTGTGCAATTGGCTTTGTTATGTCTGATATAATCATAGTCAATGTGTAAATGGAGAAATATAGCTTAAGATAATATGTTGTTGTTTCAAAATTCAACTTAGATGCTTGTACATTCAGTTAGACATTATTTCTGATATGCATCTCCTATGCTTGATTTATTTAGTCTGCAATCTTGCTCTTACAACCTATTATTTTCAAATGGTAGATGCTCAATCCAGTAGACCCAAATATGGATGAGTAACTAATAAGTTTTTTCCTTAAATATATGCAACCAAATCCGCCAAAGGTGATTTCTCTATTGAGCTGTCTGATGTGGATGAGTAAACCAAATAAGAAAGCAATCGATGCTTTCCAGAATGTTTTCAAATTAGCCTTATATATCTTCGAGAGCTCTTCTCTTAAGATTTGTCTCTTTAATCAAATTTATGTTTATTTTATTACTTTATTTTTTAATTAGTCTTCAAATTATGAAGACACCCTTAATGGTCTTAACTGTGCTCTCCTATCGTAATTGATGAGTGATCAGATCACATCATCATTTGTCGCCTTGTCTTTCTTAACCAATTGTTGACTTTTACATATGCAGTCATGTTAGTGAAATTAGTCACTATGTAGTCGATCCCAAACTGCTGACGGAACCTCAGTTCATTGTCATGGATGTTATACACAAACAAGCCCGAGTTTACCATACGTGAATCATATATGATATGTTTTGGCCACCGCATCGAGTCTTTGTGGAATTGGTATATTTGTGGAGCCATCTTGTTTCTGCAAAATAGCACATGTCGCCAGCACCCCTCCGTCTGTGTGTGCGATCCAGCTACATGTATATCTCTTTACAAGAATGGAAACCCTGTGTCTCATCGGAAACTATTGAAGGATTAAGTTTCGATTATTCTTGTTTGGGATCATCATATCTATGGAGTTAACCAATCTATTCATACTTGGCACATAAACGCTTGTCAACGAGTGATGCTTGGATACTTGGACGCTTGAGGATTTGTCTCCTTACTTGCCAATGCTTTGATTACTTATAATACTATAATTTATTATTAGGATTTATTTATTTAATCTTTAAATATTATTTGTAGTTATTCATTTATTTAATATATTAATTTTATTTATATTATAATAATTATTTCATTATATTTAATAATAGGTTATATTACGACTTTCATCCATAATATATATAATATTATATTATACTATGTTAATTAATGTATTATATTCTTTCATTATTATTACATTAATATTATAGTGAAGCTAATAAAAATTACACTATAACTTATTATTATTTATTCTTTTATTAATTCATTTTTATTATTGTTATGTATTATTAAATTCTATTCAAGAGAAAGGGGACATGACAAACACCTATGCCTAGGGGCCCATGGTTCTCTACAAGAAAAACAAAGCTTCTTCCTTCTAAGCTCATTCCTTGTCTCCTCATCTATCGTCTTCACCACATTAGGAATTGTATTTTTGGGTGTAGGGGTTGGTGCATGTAATGGCCTTTTTTGGAAACCTCCCTTATGATGCCATGTATTGGATTTGGATGGATGAGAGAATACATTTTTTGGAATGGATGGCTCAAGAGTTGGAGCCCTTTTAATAGCTTCTTGCAAAGAGATTGGTGAAAAGATTTTACAAACCCCTTGAGAGGTTCAATGAGCCCTGTGATGAAGAGATGCACAATCCTTTTTTCTGATATTTCAGGTACCATCACCACAACTTTTTGAAACTCCATTATGTATTCATCCACGGAGTGATGTTGCTTGATCATGGCTAGCTTGCTGAAATATTCTTCTTCATCTTTTAACTCAAATCTATCAAGAGTCCTCTTCCTAAATTCATTAAAACTATGTATTTGATCATGGCCTTGAGCGGTATGACCATGAAACCACCATTCATATGCTTCCCCTTCAAGATGTAAAGAGGCAAATTGAACCACATCTCTCTCCATCATAAGGTTGAGCATAAAATAAGTTTCCATCTTTTGTAGCCATGCCCTAGCCGAGATTTTGTCACTCCCATTAAAACAAGCTGCTGCAAGTTTTCCCAACTTATGTTTTAGATCCTTGCTTTTGTATATCCCTTTCTTTTGTGGTTCGCTCTTCCTTGCAAACTCTATGTATTCTACATATGACATCTCTGATTTTATCTCCTCCGGTAAAGATTGGTACTCCACATGCCATCTACGAATAGTTTCAGGATTGAAGGCACTAGTGTTCACAGGTTCATTCCTCTCTTCTTCATTTTCTGGCAAGAATATATTCCTTGAAACCTTTGAAGGAACGTTATTTGGTGCATCATTATTTCCACCATTGTTTGATGAAGCTTTACCCCTCTGACCATTGTCATTTGAATTTCCACCTGACATTTTATCTACCAAGGCTCTCAATACATCTCGTCTCCGATAGAGTTGCAGGTATATTCCTTAAACCTCTTGTAACCTCATGAAATTCTGTAATTGTTCTTTTAAATCTTTCTTCTTCTGACATCTTCCCTTTTTGTGGATGTGAAGTTGCTTCATCCACCTTTCTTTGCTCTCTTTTCTGGTATCTTAATTCTCTGTCACTAGGAATCATTCAAGGACCCAATTCAAGCTGGCAAGATCATGCTCTGATACCACTATAATGTCCTTATCTTCAAAGATTTAAATAATATAATTCAGATCTGAGAATGATATGTATAACAGAAAACCAAACTATGGCTTCATACAACAAGCTCCTTTACACAAACCATCAAACCATACCAAAAAACAATACTATCGTTCGACTCCAAACTTCTCCAACAGTAACTATTTGTTCATCAAATGAAAATGACAATTCATAGGACTGATTACAGACTCAATAACAGAAGCATATTGCTGTAACACATTTCTAAAGCTCACTCAACAGAAAATTCACAAACTATGCTTCAAAAGCACTCCGAACAACACCTAAAATAAACCTGCAAACTATAAAAGCAGCAACAAACAAAGCCACCAATTCTCCTTCAGCCCAAATACAATCTCAGAGTGAGAATGTCATCTATGAACAGGGGTTTCCGTCCATTGCTCATACAATGCTCATGGGTTTCCGTCCACAAGCTCTCTCCTTCAACGGGGTTCCATCCATTGAAGAAGCTTCCTGCAAATCTGCAAATATAGAGAAGAAAATGATAATCAACAACACTCCAAATTAACAAAATCCCAATATTTATATCCATCATGTATGCAAGATTTGGGCGCCCAAATTCAAATTTCCTCCTTTAGAATTCCCACTAATTTGATTATGATAGTTGCCAAAAGTTGTTTTCCTCCACTTGTAATGGTGGAAACTTTCTAAAATCTATCTTGTAGGAACTTTCCCAAAATGGCACAAATTCAAATTCAAACTCCTTTGGAATTCCTTACTAATTTAATTATGACAATTGCCAAAATTTGTCATTGAGTCATCAAAGATTCTCCTCCACTTGTAATGATGGAAACTTTCTATAATTTTTCCTGCAATAGATTTTTCCAAATGGCATAAATTTCAACACCCCATTGAGTGTTTCCAAAAAATAATTTAATATTTAAATGTCCTTTTGATTTGAGGATATTTGGACATTTCTAAATATTAAATTAATTATTCTAAAACTTTGTATTGCAAGTTTGTATTCGAGAACCCTACACAGGCAGCTTGTGAAGTACCCTTAGTCCTATAATGCTGTGTAGCCATTTGTGTATGCCCTAGAACTAAGGTTTCAATGAGGAAAAAACATACATAATTTTAATACTATCGGCTTCAACAACAGATTAAGAATGATAAATGACCAAATCTTCAACTGGGCAGTTTTGCGAAAGGCCTAACTCTGAAGGTTAACTGAATCTTCTTAATTAAAATTCTAATATGAGCAATAAACTTCAGCAAGAGACTTTAATTCTGAAAGAGGATATATACAAATATTAAAAATTATTTTCAATTCTTGTCAGTTTTAAGTCAAAAATTTATATTCAATGGAAGTACTACTTCTATAAGAATCGGATTGAGACCGTGGCATAAAATTTCCTGCATATAATCATATATTTATGTAAATTGTGTATTATATTTTTATTATATTAACATATAGACATAAGACTCTTTATCGTTAAATTTCATTCAGCTAATCCAAATAAAAAATTACATTCAATGAACACTAAGTTTTGCAGGGTTATCAGGGATCATTCCCCAAAAGCTCATCAAAGACATAAGCATTCGATAGGACAATATTTTCTCAATGTAGGAAGCTCCTTCAACTTGTATAAATAATAAACACAAATTTATACGAGGCAATTTTATCGAGAAATAAAATGACAAAAGTATTACAAAGAAAATAAAATGTATTTTCATTGGCCATATTACAACTAAAAGCTTAAAAGTAGCTAATTAGAAAAGCAACTAAATAATTGTTGCCTTTAAATTATTCCCTATTTATGTTACCTCTAATTGTTTTTTCTGCATTGATGAACTTTCCAAACTAGGTGATATTGATGTGTCAATTGGACCAGGGCAGACTATTGTGACTTTGATGCCTTTCTGAGCTAGCTGTAGACCACGAACATATCTTTATTAGCAATAATAGACACTTGTAAGTCACTACTTACTAGTAAACTGTAAAAATAGTCTTCACAACTTATGAATAGATAAGAATGAACAAAGTTATATGGTACAGGTAAATAAAGTGGAATAATTAAGATTTTGAAAGAAAAATTTCTTTTAAAACTAACAATGTTTTCATTTTAAACATGAATAACATATGCAAGTTCCCCCCACAAGGACCTAAAACATATAAACTGTCAATGGACCACACACCCCCTGTGGGTTTTTAAGAACTCAACACAGATCAAGGTTCCCAAGGGAAGCTCAGCAAAGGTGGCCAAGGACAAATTTACTGGGATTATTAGAAAGAACCAATTTTTGGTTGACTCAATGATTAGAGTGGTCCATGAATAACTTGAGCCAAGGCCTAGAGTGTGTAGTATGGTTGCAGAGCCCATGGTGGGGGTGTGACCAAGTTCATATTCAAGATGGATTCCCAGATCTTAGCAACCATGCTGAAATCAAAAGCCAAAACCCTTGAAAACTACTAACTTCAATCCTTAATTGCTGGTATTTTGAGCTTCGATGATAGCTTTGAAGAATTTAGATTGACAACCAACCCCATGCTAAGAATGCTTCAACACTCCCAGCCCAAAGCATTTGAAGAGAAGATAGCTGGATGCAGGTACATATTATAATTAGAGCACCTCTCCTAAATATTGTGAATAATAATTGCCTGTAGACCTGTCAACAGGGAAAGGATAGGGTGGCCATGCGAACCCCTAGCTTCTGCCTATAACTTTTTCTTATGGTTTCAATATTTCCTTTATTTCACATTGCTATTCAAATTATAATTGAACACATTGATAGTACATGATATCAGTTCTTCAATGGATTGTGGTAGTTTATCCCAAACAAGCCAAGAGAAAAGGTGTGTTCCTCACTCCTCCCCAACTAGATTCCTCGTGACAGTTACTCATTGCAAAATGGGCTTCCTTGTTGCATTTATTCTTTTCACTTCTTCTGTTTCCATTTCTATATCTATATCCAGCTATGTTTTCTGTTTGTGATGGATTTCAGAGAAAAATTGTGCCTATTCAGACATTTTTAGAGGTTGAGTTATGTTAACAATAATGGAAACATTTTTTATTTGGTGTTTCCAAAGCCTTTCTCCTGTGAGTTCCTTCTTGTCGGCTTTACTGTTTCACTGCCTGAATTGGATAACTAATTTCAACTTTATTTGGCTCTTGCATCCTAGGCTTGTCTTTTCCTTTCCTATAAATGTGAAAGGACCTGTTGAAGCCTGTGCTAGTCTCCCTTGGCCCTAAGAGAGCTGGTGGTAAGAAAGGTTCTGGTGCTCAAGGAAAGAAAACAAAATTGGGTGTCTGGGATAAATCAGCAGCTAAAATGCAAACCTCCCCCCCTCCCCCCCTGCACTCAATCTCAGAATAACATTTATAGTGGGTACCACCCATGGAGAACCCCAAAATTTAACTGTCTTGATCACAAATGTCATTGGACAGAATAGGAGCAAATGTGACAAATTATCCAAGAAATATGTGAGGGAAAATATGAACAAGTTGGTACAAAAGCTGCAGTGGGAGGTAAATGAAGACCAGCAGATGGGTTATCAAAAGTATCCCGTTCAGTTCTTACAGAAAAGGGTTGAGTTAATAGCAAATTGTTTCATAAAGTGAAGAAGACAGTAGCTGGTTTCTTTCACATGGAGAAGGGTATCACAAAATCAATCTTTTAGATTTTTACATGCATCACTGTCATTATGAAAGGGACTGTACAATAAGAAGACAACCTAGAATTTTCACTAATGTCTCCCGTGACCCCTAATCTAACCTGTGAAAATTCATGGTTAAACTGTGTGTGGTATCAAAGTTGTTACTGCCTGACCTGCTTCAGTGTGGAGGTCATATTGCAAGTCCTTGAAACCCTGGTGGTAATCCTACCGGTGTGGCTGCCAATGAAATCAAAGCAGGGGAAACTTGAAAGCACTGCTAGGTTGCTAATGTTCAAAATTTGTTCACATAATTCATGATCTGTTTTTGTTGCCTCTTAAAATCACTAGTACTTCGTTATGTTTTTATCACAGACTTAACTCGGATTTTCTGTTGGAACTGGTTATGAACCAGCCAATATCTACCATTTTGGAAAAAGGTGCCTCAAACATTGCATTCCTAATGTTCATTTTAAATTCATTTTGTATGTATTCACTATTTCGTGTTCTCGTGGGAGAGTTAGCATCACATTTGGAGGCTTACTGGATATCATGCGTAAGTTGGGGAACAACCTTATGTTCTATGTGATGTCATGCATAAGTTGGGGAACAACCTTATGCACATCAGTCTGCTCATTTTCAAGGAAAGGGGTATCCTTAAGACCATTCTCTTCATCCTCCATATCAACAAAAAATGGGAGCTCTTCAAACAAGAAGATCGGAACTTCCTCCTCTTCATTATCCTTTGTCTACGGAGAGGTTTTTTGGAGTACAACCTTCTCAATATCCTCTTGCAGATCCTCTTCTTGTTTGAGCTCTAGCCCCTCTGCTTCTTCTTCTTCTTCTTCTTCTTCTTCTTCTTCTTCTCTAGCAGTATCTTGCATTGCAAGAAACTACTCTTGTTGTTTTCTTAGGTCTTCAGCTTGTTGCTGCAGAATTTGAGCCTGGTAAGCAAGCTCTTCTTGCCTCTAGTGATATTTTTGCTCCTCCTCGATAGCTCTTAATTCTTCTTGGAGATTCAACAATATCTCCTTGGTTCTGATATTTTCCAATCTTTCCACATTTTGGTGCTGGGTGGGAGGGTAAGCATGCTGATAGGACGCATAAAGAGGTTCTTGTGGCTGGTATGCATAAGCAGCTTGCCAAGAAGGCTACACAGGGGCAGGTGGGAGATAAGCACCATGAAACTGCTCATAACTTGCTGTAGCAGGGGAGTATGGAGCAAAATTGGAAGCATTTCGAGCTTGTTATTGCTGATAGGGAGGCAAAATGCTTGCATTTTAATGAAAAGGAGCAGGGAAAATCTGTTGTCCATAATACTCCTCCATACTAAAGCATAAGTTAAGCAGAAGATCTACAAATGATTTTTAAACAAGAGGGAAGGTCTGCTCAAAATAGAAAATGGGGTACATATCATCAAAATAGCCAAATAATCTGAACTACAAAGTTGCCAGGTACTTGAAATGTGCCTCTCAAGGTTGAAAATACTGAAGAACGCACCAAATCTCCAGATGTGAAAGCTTTGTCCCACCAGGCATGCTAGAAAAACTGTTTATCCCTAAGAGGCTCACGCCTAAATAAGGGCAATCGGGAAGCTTCACAGGAGTAGGACAAAATGTGCCCTAGTGAAACAACCTCCGAAATTTTAGAAGTTGGCTCTTCATACTGATGTTTTTGGGAAAGGGGAAGAAAGACAAAACACAAAAACTAAGGCGATGCGCCAAAGATTTTGAAACCCTTTGAATCTCCCTTTAGAAATAACAAGAACACAAAACTCCTTGAAGATTAGGCACAGAACACCACAGACTCTTCATTGTTGGAGAGAGAACAAGACGCAAAAGTCAGACGGACATAGTGCAAAGTATTCAGATCTCTCCATGAGAAGCACATGTTAAGGCCCGCAGGAGTTGTTCCTATTATCTCACCAAAACAGTTATTCCGCAAGAATTTTCCTCACCAAAATGGCATAGTATCACCCCAGATCACAAACATTGAAAGAGTACAAAACATGGTACAATAACTTGTGCATCTACAGTGAAATTATAAAAGCCCGAAATAGCAAATGATAGCTATGTCCCTTAAGAATGACACAGAGCTTAAATTTAATCACAAAACCAGAGAAAACATAGTAAAAGCAAACTGGCATAGTCCAATATGCCTCCTCTATTGATTATCTGAACACAAAACTAAGGTCGAAGAATGATACAATAGCTATTTCCTGTGTTCTCTCTCAGAATGGTGAACAAAAAACTCCTAAACAAAAATATCCAATCTCCATTACAATGTGCCCACTGTCTTACATATATGATTTTCTTCAACTGAATCTCGAAAAATGCAACCCAAAGGGCTCTGCATTTGTGCCATGTGGAAGCCTCATCATGGTAGTTGTTACAACTGTCTCGACATGCCTCTCTGCATCATTATTCTCCTTCCACGCGTGCAGCATGAGCGCTACCTTTGCCTTTTTCAACTTTCTTGCAATGATTCCTCATTTTTCGCGTGTAGAGGCGATCTTAGTTTCGAATCAAATCTACCTCGAGATTCGCCATTGGATAAAAAGTGGCATCTTGCCTTGAAGAATGTGGACCCCGCCACCCTTTGAAAGATTAGACCGCGGACTGGACAGGTGTCACAATAGCGAAAGTTCTTGAGTTTTTCTTCCTTCTGACCTTCAAAAACTCCATAGTGCCGACACGTGGCACCAGCTACCATGAGCGCACATTGAAAGGTGAAGCATTTGAGGGAAAAGAGGCTCACGGGCTTGGTAAAAACTATGAGATCTTGGCAATTTGCTACCCCAATTTCACAAGGTCATAACTTTTCACTCGTTGCTCGAAATTCAGAACAAGATACCTTGTTGGAAAGGTCTTCAAGAGATCTAAAATCAGCCTCTTAGCACAATGCCTTCAACACATTGGGGTAAAGAACGGACGACAGTTTCAACCCCAAATTTCAGTCCGAGGGCATCCGAAAATGCACTTTTCTAAAACATAGAAAAATACTGAAAAAAAAAATTCAAATTTTCTCAATTCTGCTCAATCTGTCACTTCTGCACTCCTTCAAATCCCTTTAGAATGCTCTCGATGAAGGTTGAGATAGATAACATCTACAGTCAAAGGTATGGGAGGACTACAATATTGATGGATGAAGTCTAAGAACTGGAGGAGACATGGAAAGAATTTCAGCCAATTGGAGACAAGACGATTCCTTGTCTTAAGGCATTGAAGAGTGTCCCTATATCTGTTTTGATCCAAGGAGGAGTGATTGAGAGGGGAAGTGAATATGACTTTGGTCGTTGGTACCGTTCCTTGTCCATGAGGATGTCTACATTTGAGCATGCATAGGCTGATTTTCTTGATATTGAGGGTCTTTTCATTGAGATACATTCGAAGGTCGTTGTTGCAATCAAGGAGTTACTTGGCCTTGACATTGATGCCTCCAGTGAGTTGGACTTGAAGAAGTTAAAAGAAGAGATGAAAATAGTTTACTTCAAGGGTATGGACTCTATTAAGAGGAGTCAGTTGGATGGTTTTATCTCCCTTATGATTTCCATTAATGATTTGTAGAGGCATACTTCAGATTGGGACAGCATACTTGATACGTACATGGAGAGGTTAGAAGTCATTGAACTACACCATAGCAGCCTACCCAGTATTGTCATGGATGAACTTCGTACAATTATGATTAAGTTTATTGAATTCGCTAAAAAGGAGAAGGAAAAAGGTGCATCTCTTGGATGATGAGTTGTACGATGACTAGGCATCTTCCTTTTTTCTTATTGGACCTCATGCCATTGAATTTTCTCATCAGCTTATTTTGTGGTGCTTCATTCTCATTGGCTATGCATTTAATGATTATAGCAACCCTAATTAGGGTTTTCTCTGAATAAATATGGGCCATTGATTCTGATTTAATCTTGGTCATTCATTGTAATGGGGCTCCTATATAAACCCCACTCTCATTTGTACATGAGATTGTTAGAGAATTGTTGCAAATATATTGTCAAATTTGCTCGATATTCATTGTTGTGTTGTGCATGGTGAATACTTGTAGTCTTTTGGAGTATTGCATGGTGATCTACATTCCTCATTAGAATAGATTTGATTTCAAGTATTTAGTTAGAATTTGCTTTGAGTAGTTTAGTTGGGTAAAAGTAATTGTGAATGTATTCTTGTTTGACTCGATCATAAACCAAACCAATAGCTACTTACTGATTGTAAGTCTTACCTTGCGTTGTCGAATGGCATTATTATGAATTTAACTTCAATTGATACTTGCTCATTGATTTGCATTCATAGATGGGATTGATGAAATGGTAGTAATTTGAACATCTTTCAGATTGCACTAGGTGGGTGGAGTTGATGACAAGGCTGCATCTAGTAGAGTCCAAGGATATCCACAATTCCTTGCATCCTTGCATAGAAGTAAAGTAGTTTAGGATCGTAAGTCTAGGTTCATTGCATTTCATTTCATGAGTTTAAAGTCATTCGATTTTCATTGCACATTGTGAAGCCATATCATCCAAGGTTAAATTGACAAAGTCTTAGTGAACTAGCGTAAGTCCCCTAGTGATACTCGCATATCACATTATTATCACTAAGTGAGTACCCACCATTGAGAAGGAACCTTTGAGTCACCCCTATGATCTTTCATTGCAATCTTTAGCATACGTGGTGGTGTCTTTATTCAAGAGAGCATACAATATTTGGTGTTTCATCTTGAAGCATTGAGTGTTTCATCATGCATGTTGTGGTGGTATAAAACTCCCATCAACAGAGAGATTGAGTAAATCCTCACAAGGTAGGTGAATCCCAAGATGGGATATGGACGAGGTTTTGAAGCCTTGAGGGAGCCTACTTCTAGATTGGTTTCCAAGCACCCTAGTACGGTAATTCCACCATCCTTTGTTAGGGTTAGGGGAGCAGTCTATTATGTGTGTGTGTGTTGTAGCATTTATATCTGTTAATAATCATGAAATCAGAATTATCAGTTATATTTTATTTATAGTACATGAGAAATTAGTATACTGGTAGCCTATCCTTTATCACTCGCTATAGCCCCTTAAGAGGATAGGTTGGTGTTGTGTAGGGAGAGGTGGAGTAAATCCTCACAAGGCAAGTGAATCCCAAGATGGGATATGGACGGGGTGAAGCCTTAAGGGAGCCTACTTGTAGATTAGTGTCAAGCACCCTACGACAAGTAAATCCCCATCCTCCTTAGGGTTGAGTTTAGGAGAAGGAAATGGGGCTTAAATATGTTAATTGCCAAATGTATTATGAATCATTTATTGTTTCTTAATTCAAACTGATTTTAACACATGGTGATGTATGTTAATCATCCTAGTAGGGGACATTACAGACCTGATGGACAAAAAGGTTAAAGGTCTTGTAAAAGACTGTTTAGCAGATTCATGTTTATCAAATGTTCATGAAGAGACTATCACACCAAATATACGGAAAAAGCTTGATGAAATTTATCAACCTAAATTCTTGATATATAAATTATTACTAGAAAAGAAGTTTAGTTGACCATTTGAATTTTAAAAGTCTTCAATATGTTAGTTGTACAGCTAAGCTCGCTTAGAGTGAAAATGGAGGAGGATCGCTGCATGATATTTTCTTAATTTTTTCTAGGTGGCATTTTTAAATAAAGTCCTTGGTCAGCACATTACACCCTCAGAGGAGTTGCCACCCTTAGACAATGAGGGATAATTGATTTTGACCCAAAGGAAGTGATGGACACCTACAACAAACACTTGATGAACAAGAGCATCAGGGAGTATCTTGTTAAGTGGGAAAACCTACTACTTGAAGCAGTCACATGGGAAGGGCTTTAGATTCTCGACCATCCTAATTTGCATTGCTTGAGGACAAGCAATCTTGGGGATGGAGAACTTGTCATGTACCTTTTTCAAAAAAAAAAGGATTGTTTTCTCAAGATGGAGTTGGGGGTCAAGGTGACCCCTCAGTGCACACTTTAAGGTCATCAAGGGGCAAGCATTGAAGCTATTTCTCGATGCATGCCAAGAGTTGTCGAGGATCAAGAATCAAGAGTGTCTCTTCACACATTCTACAAAGCAATCAAATGACACGGATCGAGGATGCGGCCCAATGAATCCTAGGTTGCAAGGAAAGTCCAAAGCTCTGATGGAAAAGCTTGCAACACCAACTTGTAATGTGACGTGTAGGATTCAAATTTGGGCCTTGGTGTCATTTGGGCTTAGGCCAACCTATTTGGTCTTGTGTGTAGGGAGCATATAAAATTAGGAAAATATTTCATTGAATTGTGATGCATCCCTGTTATTTTAAGATATCTATGAACACTTTGTGTTCATGTCTTTTTGTGGACGAAACCCATATGAGACTACAATCGATGGACAAAAACCCATAGGTTGCTAGGATTAGAGGAAAAAAATCTTTAATTCTTGGAGGGCATTCTCACTCAAGGAATGCATTGAAGCCTCTAGGGTTTGTAGGAGAGTTTAGAGAGTCGGTGTGAACATTGTTTGTTACTGGTGTATGTTCTCATGTGATGACTATCATATTGGTCCCTTGTTGTGAATACCAAATTACAATCAATAAAGTTACAATTGGAATTTCAAATCAGTTATACAAACTTATGTGTTGTTGAGTGTAATTGATTTTGTTGTTGGATATAGTTAGCAAAGAGTGGCTCATGTTATTCAATGAATGTTGTTTATGTTTCAAATATGCTCTTTGTTAAAAATTATAGAAAGGGACATAATAGCAACCAACCACTACACCAAAAACTCAAACTAATGGTGAATGGCATCCACTGGCATTAAGAGTGTGGTTTTGTCCAACCAAAGTGCCAACACAAGCCAACCCTTTTGTGGACACATGGTTGTTGACCCCACCATCTAGTTCGGGTACACTTTGCCAACACAACAAAGGAACATCCATCAACATTTAGCCAACATACTAGGTTTTTGTCCACTGGAGACATTACATGCCCACCACGCTCTGTAGAGCTTGACCTTGAGACCTTGACTTTAATACCAAGTGAAGCAACCACCATGCCAAAAAGCCTGGACTGATGGTGAATGGCACTCACTAACGTTGAGAATGGGATTTCCATCCCACCAGAGTGCCAACGCAAGCCAACCCCCTTGTGAACACATGGTAGGCAGCTCCACCATCTAGCTTGAGTACACACATGCTAACACAATGGAGAAACATCCACCAAGGTTTAGCCAACATACTAGGTTTTTGTCCAACAAGGACATTACACATTAATCACTCAATACTATGCATTTATGATCTTATATTTTAAATAGGGAGTCAATCTTAAGGGAACCTTAAATGAACTTATTTCAAATGGGTCATGCTTACACACCCAAATCAACTATATAGAGGTATTTGGATAGTTAATTATTCTTGGCTCAATGACAATCTTTAGATTCAAGTCAATAAGTTGGGTTTACCTGTCACCATTTTTAGTTTTCCATTTTGTTTATCAAAAATTTGGGAACACCCTCTCAAGTATAAGTTGAGCTCAAAGAGTAGGAGACAAAAACTGTTGAACAAACCGAATAACTGGGGGGTGGGGGGGGGGGGGTGGGGGGGGGGGGGTTGACTTAGTTATAAACAAACAATTTCCTTCACTTATGTTGATCTAGTAACATATACTTAAAGCAATCATAAACTTATAACAGATATAAACATGAAAGCACAAAACCATCAACGCAGTGAACACTAGAATTTACGTGGAAATTACGTGGAAACCCAAACTGGGAAAAACCGTAGAGAAGTTAATTCTCATGAAATCAACACCGGTTAAGGTGATTTTTACAAGGGCTCACTACTGGTTTGCTCACTGCTTTTTGGCTTACTATCGAATGGGCTAACTACCCAAAAATAAGAAAGATTAATTGTCGATACAAATAGGCTAACTGCTAGAATATAAGAACTAAAGGTTGAATCCACCACGGAAGTCACTGTCACCGATACTCTGCAATACAGAAATGATATAACAGTCTGCTACCGATTGCATCAACTCGCATATACATCAACACACAGATCTTCCCTTGTCAAATTCGCATTCACTTCGCATATACTCACATACAAGCATACAAGTAAATTCATTGCTTTCTTATACCATCTCATACTAATAACAAAGTCGGCTTAATCCAATTTGAAATAGGTCACACCGAAACATTCCTGCGGTGGTAAGAAATGAAACGTGGACCACCTCGCAAAATACAACATGCCTTGCACATAACAACACGCTACACCAATATCGAAATCTTTGGTACCAACGGATAAGATCTATACGTTACAAATGCATCGACCGAAGCACAACGAAAACTTCTAAGATAGAACCGAACCTAAACAAACGATCCACAATATGTTGCACAACAAATGTAACCAACACCGACACAAATAAGAGTAAATATTTAAAGCACATCATTTGGTGCACGCTTCTACCAAAGCACTAAAACAACCAATCCACATCTATGCATAGGATATGTTGACATCAATGACAACAACAATTATAGCATCAGCTTCACATTCTAACAATCTCCCCCTTTGCATTGATGGCAACATTCATCAATAACAAAGCAAACCACTCACTGTCAAAAGATATCAGCATCAAAGTTCTCTATTCTCCATTGTTCTTCTTCCCCTTTGACAACAATGACAAAGGGCCAAACTCCCGCTTACTAACTTACTCTGCTCCCCCAGAGAGGAAGTCGCCAAGCATTGATCTAGAAAAGAATAAGCATGAAATGCATTGCACCAATGCACACACAGGTGCATTACTGAACACTAAGAAGGGGCAGAACAACCAACTTCCCCCTGAGATACCGAAAAGTATCCTAGCAAAAGAATTTTGTGAAAATATCTGCAATCTGCTCCTTTGTAGGCACATACTCATCTTTAACCTCCATCTCCAATACCTTCTCTCTCAAGAAGTGATATCTGAAAGATATATGTTTTGTCCTGGAATGTTGCACTGGATTCTTTGAAATGTTTATAACACTGTTATTATCACACCTTATTGAAATCGGTTGATCAAAAGTTATACATATATCCTTCAAAGTCTATTTCATCCAAAATACCTGAGTACAACATGAGGATGTTGCAATGCGTTCTGATTCGACAGTTGATAATGTTACAGAATCCTGCTTCTTGCTTGACCAAGCAACCAACCATGAGCAAAGGAAATAAGCTCCACCACTAGTACTCCGCTGGTTATCCAGACATCCAGCCCAATTAGCATCAGTATAAGTTGTCAGCGTAAAATCCAAACCTTTTGGATACATAATCCAAACTCTTTTGTACCCTTCAAATATCTGAAAATTCTCTTTACTGCTATAACATGTGACTCTTTCGGTTCTTGCTGAAATCTAGCTACCAAACATACTACATACATAATATTTGGTCTAGTAGCAGTCAAATACAACAATCCTCTAATCATTGATCTGTACTTACTTGCATCGGCCTTTGGTGAATCATCTTCTTTAGTCAACTTACATCCAGTAATAATAGTACACCGGTTTAGAATTGTCCAAACCAAACTTCTTTAGCAATTCTTTAACATACTTGGACTGAGAATGAAAATTCTTTTACTGTTCTAATTTACCTGCAATCCAAGAAAGAAATTCAACTCACCAATCATAGACACCTCAGAATTCTTTCTGCATTTTCTTTGCAAAGTTTTTGCACAAATCATCTTTTCCTCCAAAAATAATGCCATCAACATAAACCATAACAATCAAAATCTAATCTAAATAAAGCCTGTAATATAAATTGCTATTAGCTAATCCTTTCTAAAATCCTTGTCCAATTAGGTACTTATTCAATCTGCCATATGAGGCCCACGATGCCTAAGTCAATCCATACAATGCTTTCTTCAATCTGCATACAGCATCTGGATCCTTTCCGGACTTGAAACCTTCTGGTTGTTTGATGTAAACTTCTTCCTTCAGTTCTAAATTCAAAAATGTTGACTTAACATCCATCTGATAAACCTAAAGTTTTTAAATGTTGCAAATGCTAGCAATATCCGGATCACCTCCCTTCAAGTAACAGGGGCATAAGTCTCATCGAAATCAATTCCTTCAATCTGAGTATAACCCTTGCAAACCAATCTTGCCTTGTTTCTTATTACCTTACCCATTTCATCCAGCTTGTTCCGAAAAACTCATTTTGTACCAATCACATTCTTGTCGACTGATCTGGGAACAAGTTCCCAAGTCTGATTTTTTTCTATCTGATCAAGTTCTTTCATTGCTCTTACCCAATTCTGATCATTACATGCATCTTCTACAGATTTAGGCTCAATTTCTGAAACTAAACACAAAAAAACTTGCTCTTGTGTTGCTCTACTTCTTGTAACAATGTCTCTATTCTTATCTCCAATACTCTGATTCTTAGAATGATTTCTTTGTACATATCTTGATGTCTTAGTTGTAGATGTCGGAGCCTGTCTTGTCTCTTCCTCTTCGTTCTTGTCTTCTTTTTCTTTGTCCTCTATATTAGATTCGTATTCAAGATGTTTCTCAGGAGTTTTCTGAAAATCTTCATCAACAATCTTATTCAATCTCTTGTTGTAACACCAGTGCACTTTGCTCTTTGTAGAATATCCCAAAAATATGCCTTCATCTACTCTATTGTCAAACTTGCCAAGATTGTCATCGTCTCTAGGAATGTAGCATCTGCTTCCAAAAATCTTGAAAAAATTCATTGTAGGTGCTCTCCAATGTCATAGTTCGTATGATGTCTTGCCATACTTCTTCTAGTAAAGAACTATGTTAAGTGTATATACAGTTGGATGAACTGCTTCTCTCCAGTAAACCTCTGATAAACTCGCTTCCTTGATCATTGTCCTTGTTGCTTCCTGTATTGTTTGATTCATCATTTCCACTACACCATTTTGTTGTGGTGTTCTAGCTGCTAAAAACTATCTTTTAATACCATGTTTCTCATAAAAATTCTCAAATTCATCAGAAGCAAACTCTCCTCCTTTATCAAATCTCAAACATTTAATCTTTCTACAACATTCATTCTCAACCCTTGCTTTAAAAATCTTGAATTTCTCAAATGCTTCTGATTTCTCTCTTAGAAATGCAACCCAAGACAATCTGGAATAATCATCAATGAAAAGTATGAAATTTCTCTCACCTTGTAGGCTTCTTAATCTAGTAGGACCACACGGGTCGGTGTGTACTAGATCTAGCAAACCGGTAGATGAATGATCTTTTGCCTTGAACGACTCTCTTCTCTGCTTTCCTTCTTGACATCCTTTACAGATAATATTGGTTGGTTTACATGTCTAGGTAAGTCTCTTATTGCATGCACGTGATGAACTTATTCTTATCAAATTGTCAAAATTGATGCGGTACATCCTCTGGTGCCAAAGCCAACTGTCATCAATCCAGGATAGTAAACATCCTTTTGTAGCTCCTTCAAGTTGATACATGTTCCTTTCTATCCTTTTGTCAATGGCAATCATTGTTCCATCTCTCTTCCGAATCTCGCAATCTTCATTCTTGAACACAACATCATAGTCATTCTCACACATTTGTCCAACACTCATAAGATTATGACACAAACCCTTCACATAATAAACCTTGTGAGTGTTATGCTTCCCATCAAAAGTAATAGAACCTCTAACAACAATATATGTTGCCTTATCATCGCCAAATCTAACAGGACCACCATCATACTTCTCAAGTGTTACAAATTTGCTTTTATCACCAGTCATATGATTTGAACAACCACTATCAATCAGCCATTCATTCTTGTTCCTTCTAACATGCAAAGTAGTCTTAGAATTGTCATCAATTTTCGGGCAAATGTTAGAAATATCAAATCAAAGTTTTTCTTCTTCTTCAGCATAGAATAAACAATCTTTTGTTTCTGACTCATCATCTAAAATACTAGCATCTTCATTAGCATAGTAAGCTTTCTTATTGAACTTCTTAAACTTCTGCCTAGGACCTTTCTCCGGACACCTAGTAGCCAAATGACCAATCTTTCCACATCTAAGACATTTAAGGGGTAACATACCTTTGTATTTGCCAGTACCTTTCTTCAACTTCCTTGCAAAGTTCAGTTCAATCTCATCTGAATCCTCATCTTCCAGATCTTCCTTTGTCTTTGAGGCTTTAAATGCTGTCTCAAATCTGCTCTTGTCTTTTCCAAATTTTCTCATTTCAAACGCGGTTAGGGTGCCAAACAACTATTCTCTGGTAAACTTCTTCGGATCATAAACTTCCTCAATCGCCGAGATCTTGTCGTTGTAGCTTTCCAATAGGGACATCAAGTTCTTTTCCATGACATCTTCATCAGTGATATTTCCTACTTGATTCTTGACTTCATTTACTGCATTGTCAACCCTCTGAAAATACCTTCTAATATCTTCACCTTCTTCCATTTTCATATTCTCATAATGACGCTTAGCTATTAGCTTCTTAGACAACTTAACTCTATCATTTCCTTCATAAATCTCTTTCAATTTTTCCCAAACTTCATAGACAGTCTTCAATGGAATAACCTTAGCTAACTCAGTTTTTTGATAAAGCACTGAAAATTGTATACCTTGCTTTTTCATTCTCCTCATAGGCTGTGATTTCATCTTGAGTATTGAGGCCATTCTGAGGAACAACATACTTCGTCTCCATATTCTTCCAGGTAATGTAACTGATCAAGATCATGTATCCTCTCATCTGCTCTTTCCATGAACTATAGTCGAATCCATCAAACATAGGAAAATTCAATTTATGCACCATCGGATCTACCTCAAGCGGATAAGCTCTCTCCAAGGAACCAAAGCTTTGATACCAATTGTTGAACAGGCTGAATAACTGAGAGGGGAGCTGAATCAGTTATAAACAAACAATTTCCTTCACTAACGTTAGTCCGGTAAATACTTAAAGCAATCAGAAACTTATAATAGATATAAACATGAAAGCACAAAACCATCAACATAATAAACACCAGAATTTATGTGAAAGCCCAAACTGGGAAAAACCGCAAAGACGCTAATTCTTATGAAATGAACACCTATTAAGGTTATTTTTACAAGGGCTCATTGTTGGTTTTCTCACTATTGTTTGGCTCATTGTCGGTTGGGCTAACTACCCAAAAGTAAGAAAGGCTAACTGCCGATACAAATAGGCTCACTGCCAGAATATAAGAAACTAAGGTTGAATCCACAACTGAAGTCACTGTCACCGATACTCTGCAATACATAAATGATATAACAATGTGCTACCAATTGGATCAACTCGCATATACATCAGCACACAGATCTTCCCTTGTCAAATTCACATTCACTTCACGTATACTCACATACAAGCATGCAACAAGTAAATTCATTGCATTCTTGTACCATCTCATGCCAATAACAAAGTCGGCCTAATCCAATTTGGAATAGGTCACACCGAAACATTCTCGCGGTGGTAAGGAATGAAACGTGGACCACCTCGCTCAATACAACATGCCTTGCACATAACAACATGCTACACCATCACCGAGATCTTCGGTGCCAATGGATAGGATCTATACATTACAAATGCATTGATCGAAGCACAATGGAAACTTCTAAGATAGGACCGAACTCAAACAAATGATCCACAATATGTTGCACAACAAATGGAACTAGCAGCGACACGGATAAGAGTAAATATTTAAAGCACAGCGTCTGGTGCACGCTTCTATTAAAGCACTAAAACAACCAATCTACATCTATGCATAGGATATGCTGACATCAATGACAACAACAATTATAGCATCAGCTTCACATTCTAACAAAAACCACTCTCGTAGAGTTGGCCTCCAACCCTCCATGGTCTCTTGATGAGCAACTTTTACTTTCATGATGACAACCCTAGCCTTCAAATTGACAATATGTTCTAGAAAGTAAAGTAGTGGTTTCGGGACCCAACAAGCTCCATCAGAGAGAAAGACTCGCCAAAAATAATGAACACTATTGTGGAGAGTCACTATCAGTTGTAATCCATTTGGAAGGAATTGAATGATAGATTTTTTAGTTTGGCCATCAACTTGAAGTTCAAGAACTCTCTCATATTGGATGTAGATGGGATTTGTAGTTGCTTGGCAGTTTACAGCCCTAGTACAAGGTAGCAAGAGAGAAGGTTGTCATGGAAAGAAACGAGGTGGAATTACCACATCAGAGGTGTCATTCTAATCTATTTACTGTCCTAAATTTCTTGTGCATGATTGGTCTGAAGTAGTTTTAGGCATTTTTGCATTGCAAGATGTTAATGTTCTATACCAAAATTTAAAAAAATAAGCAACAAAACAAAATAATGCACATTAAGACACAATGAATTATCCTAGGAAAACCCTCCAACTTGAGGGAGAAAAAACACAGCCACAAATATATCACGCATATATATAATGAAAGAGCAAAAGACTACTTTACACTCTCTCAGAAAACAAAAGATATCAATCTATAGTCATATGAATTCCTTCTGAAGAATATATAAAATTGTCTTGACCCTTCATTGTCTAGCCGCTACAAAATGAAGACCCTTTGTTGTCTTGACCCTTTATTGCCTTGACGTTACAAAGAAGATTATGTTATGTGTTGAGTTGGCTTCAATAATATATTTATTTATTTCGAATACAGGAGAGAAAGATAACTCCCACAGTTATAACATCAACACTCCCTCTTAGTTAGGGAGGTATCTTTCCAGATATTCATGTCATGGAGTCTCTCAACATGACACCCACAATGGCTACACCCATTTGTGAAAAAAAATATCACGGAATCTCTCAACGTGATAATGTCATGGAGTCACTCAACATGACGTCCACCATGGCTACTCCCATGTGTGGAAAGAAACATATACACAAGTGCTCATCACGGAGTCACTCAACATGATGTCGTCATGGAGTCTCTCAACATGACGTCCACCATGGCTACTCCCATGTGTGGAAAGAAACATATACACACAAGTGCTCATCACAGAGTCACTCAATGTGATGTCGTCATGGAGTCTCTCAACATGACGTCCACCATGGCTACTCCCATGTGTGGAAAGAAACATGTGCACAAGTACTCATCACGGAGCCACTCAACATGATGTCGTCATGGAGTCTCTTAACATGACGTCTCTTCTCAAAGATGAACAAGGGCTTGCACCTCATATTTCTCCGTCTTAGAGAAATATACACTACAAGGGCTTCATGATGATGTGACTCCCTTTGAAGCTCCAAGTACTAGTATCAACCTCCTAACCTCATCCAAAGTTGCCTCTATAGATTTGTCAGACTCCCTCTAAATGTTAATTCCTCCTCTTCGAAGAAACTAATTGACTTTACAATAAAAAAACCTTGTAAATCGACTTTAGTGCTTGGTTCCTTCTGAGATGTCCCCCTGACAATTTTTGCGGTAGTAACAAGTTGTGTAGATCTTAATTTGCAATCTCGAGCAAAGTGAACATACTTGTCACACCTGAAACATCAAATGCGAGAGAGAGATCCTTCTTCTTTGGTAACGGAAGATTCATCCGACTTCAGTAGACATCTCTTGCACTGATGGAAATTTCCAGTTTGCAAACTGAACACTCTTGTTCTCTAATTGAAATAATTATATAAAAACAATCAAACCAGCCTAAGAACCCTTTCTTTGCTCTCAACAATTCACGCAATCAGGAAATACAACCTTTGCACCAAAAAAAACATCATGCGATAATCACTTGCTCACCGCCACTCGTGTGAAGCTTAGACCCTGAGAAAAAATAAACCAACGATGATATGGTTCAATATTCCTCACCGTTAAAAAAGAACATGGCCTATAGAAACCGCTAGTATTCTCATGCACTCCCATGCTCCAAGAATTCAGTGTGTTTTCAAGACTCGTTCCTCTTTCTTTGATAGAAATAATCTACACACATATATTATTGTCTAATGTGTTTAGGAGAATATGAATGATACAAATTCTCATCCTTTTTTTTTGTTCCTTCCATTTCACGACATGATGGTTCTTGATTGAAGTCTCTACAAACACTCAGAAGCCAAAAGTAGGAGAGCCTTCGATGCCACAACCTAACAATTTTGATTGCCAACTTTTATATTTCAAGGAATTTCGAACTCCTACTCATTCACGACTTCAAGAAGAAGCCCATGGCAAGAACTAATGGAAGACAATATCAATCTCCAGTATGCTCATGCATTTAGATTTCTAATGACGCTTAGCAAACATTAAAAGTTCCACCATTCTACTGTGAGTGAGGTTAGGAAGAGGAATCAACTTTCTCCAAACTCAGAATATTTCCATGCGCCTCCACATGAAGAAATAAAGATTAGCAGCCAAGAATTATTTGGAAAACCAACTCTTCTAAACCTTTAGTCTCTAAAATAATATTGAAGCCCCGACAAAGCTCTCATAGATTTAATTAAAAACAAGCTTAATATCACCAATAAAAAATATCGCACGTCAAGCAAAGCCACCGAACCTAGAAATCATACAGTGTTGAAGGAACAATGTCAAGCCTCCATATTTGTGCGCTTCGACTGGAGCTAAGGATGCTTCTGTAGTGGTATTGTTGGAAGGCGCCCTCCCCAAATTTCAAGCGGTTCCACCCGATCAAATACTGGAGTATAACATGCAGCACGTCGAAACTAGTAATGCTATTGTTTGTTACCTTGGCCTGTATCGTATGGAAGACTTTTTCATTGATTACAGATGAAATAACACTCACAACTTCAACTCTACATTCTTCCAACACCACAAGAACATTTGACAAGGCAATCGGATTCTTGAATGTGTTTATATAGACCTGAAATACAACTTAATCCAAAGGCCTTATTTTAACTTATGGGAATTGCTCATCTGATTCTTGGAAATGCAGAGGCTTGGATATTTCAACGTCGTTAAAGCAAACTGCATGAGTCATCTTCTTGTCTGTTTGATTTGATAGACCTTCGGTTTGTTGCTACAAATAAAGAATGTATTTAGCGGCTTCCTCCAGTTGGTTTGTTAATGAATGCTTTCCCCGAATGCTTCCTTCCGGAAGTAGTGATCTCAGTTGTGAGAGAAGAGAGATTTTTTTGTCTTTCCACTGCTGGATATACATAAATGAACCCCCTTATTTGCTGTTATCCAACCTGGCTCTGATAGCATGTTAATGTTCTATACCAAAATAATAAAAAAGCAGCAAAACAAAATAATGCACAATAAGACACAAGGAATTATCCTAGGAAAACCCTCCAACTTGAGGAAGAAAAACCCCAGCCACAAATATATCACTTATATATATAATGAAAGAGCAGAAGACTGCTTTACACTCTCTCTGAAAACAAAAGATATCAATTTGTAGTCATACAAATTCCTTCTGAAGAAAATATAAAATTGTCTTGACCCTTCATTGTCTAGCCGTTACAAGTGAAGACCCTTCGTTGTCTTGACCCTTCACGGCCTTGACGTTACAAAGATGATGATGTTGTGTTGAGTTGGCTTCAATAATATATTTATTTATTTTGAGTACAGGAGAGAAAGATAACTCCCAAGCTATAACATCAACACAAGACACTCTCAGACATTCCTACATTGATTTTTTATTTTGATATTAAGAGTTGTTGAAAGGTTCTCTCACAGCAAATATGGTATCTTGGTTAGTATTTGCTAATTTAGTTTATGACAGTTTAAATTGTGAGCTTTAGTTCTAGCAATCTACTTTCTTGACTAGGTTTTTTCAAGTATTTTGGTGTCACACCATGAGAACCACAAAAATTTGGATAGATTTTTCCTTCCTTACAAACATGATTTCCTGGTTTACCTTAAAACAAAATAAACCAAAAACCGACCACAAGAACAAATTGCCTTTTGTTACTGAACTTTTCTAGTATATATGTTATGAGTGTGTATCATGGATGTACCTCAGACCGCAAGGTATGAAAATACCCATTCACAGCATGTTTGGACGCTGCATAGACAGCCTGACCAGGTGCGGGCGACTTGCCAGCAGCGCTACTCATCTGCAAAATGATGTTGAATTGAGATAAAGATAACATTTGATGGCAAGAGTATGATGTCTAGGAATCAGTAAAATAGTTTGTACATCTCATTGCATTACTCTATTTGTAACAGATTCAAAGAAACCAAATCTCCAGAAGTACCACAACAAAATGGCCTCTACCCCTCTTTAGCATGAAAGGGGCAAGCTGTCGTGTTAGTGTTATGGTTCCCAGCACATTGACATCAAAGGTAGCCTGGAAAAATGAAGAACATATTTATTACAACAAGCTTATAGACATAGTTATATATTAATACAAGTTTGTGTAGAAAAGGTATGATTTAGCAAGAATTTCAAGAAACCTTAAGAGCTTCTTCTGATGTCTCTAAGATTGAAGTTTTCTGCAGCCATAAAGATCAGGAAACATATGCATCAAAAGAAGAGCATATACCTTGTCAAGAATTAATAAAATATTTCTTTCCAGAATGGTTATGGATATATCCATTTACTTGTTTAAAATACATGTCAAACAATTGATAGGCAGAAGCAGAACAGTCGCAAACAAACATGTGAAGGACATGTTTCTTCTTCAAAATTTAAGAATAAATCATATAGTGACTATGTACACTGAAAAAATTGATGTCTTTAAATACAATCTAGATTCTTGGAGTACTAGGATTATAATTAATTTCACAGTTTCACTGAAGAGTCTTCTACATACAGGGCGTTCGTGGGCTGCATTATGGACCATATAATAAACACCAGAACCACTGAAAAATGATTCTGCTCTCTGAACAGCTTGCTCAATTGCATATTCACCCGCTGCCAGGTCCATAGGTAGTATCATCACTCCGTTGGGTGCATTCTTCCCTGCAAATGGATTTTGATAAAAAGGAGTTTTAACATTTGCACAAAACCAACTTCACAGGTCTGTGAAGCCTATTCCCATGATTAATCTAGAACAGTCCTAACAACAGGCAAAGTTGTCTCAATAGCACAGAAGTTTGCCAAGTTTTAGTTGCATATTTATAGTTCATTTACCAGATAGTCCTGCTTTCACACGCTCCAATTCTGCTTCCCGCCGTGCTGATAGAATAAGCTTGGCTCCCAAACGAGCAAACTCCTTTGCAAGAGCCTCTCCTAATATATCCAGAAGACGGAAGTGTTTGTTGAGATATTCAATCCATACATACAATTACTCAAATATAAGGATCTATAAAACAATCTCAATAAGAATTAAGAAGTTATATGCATATATACATTTTCTTCTTCAATACAGTTCACAGTAAGGTGATTCTCCTATATTATAAATGTTCTTATGACATTATTTTGAAGTGTTAACATCATCAATATGTCACGTATATGAATGAGTTAATTAGTTCATTTACTTACCACCCATTAATACCAACTGGATATGTCAGATCTGATGATATTCATATAACTATTGTTCAGTCGTGCAACATAAGTAATATCTGAGATACATGATTTTTGTAAAAAGATTCACCTAGCATACATCATAGAATATCCTCATGCCTATAGTAGCTTTGAGATATTATTTGTTACCAAAGGAAGTATGTGTTTCTATTTCTCTCCGATATTATTGTAGGGTATCTGCATCCCCAGGCACAAACTACACACTAAAATTATCAGTTGGGTAACAACACAGCTAAGATATTGATTGCACTTGCAAATCCAGATTGGTTAATGGCCATAGTAGTTTACTAGGAAAGGAATCCACTGCAATGTACTGCATCTATATCATGAAAAACTCAAAAGACTTTACTACAGGAGAACTGACTGTTATGCCCCGCATCTACAGCATGAAAACCTAGCAAAAAGTCGAAGCATATGTATACCTATCATATGGATTCTATAACCAATTTAATGTGGTACATCTACAACATGCAAATCTACAAAATTAGAATAAGTTGGATAACCTCCACACAAAAGATCTAGATTGCACCAGCAAATCCAATTGAATGATGTTGAAGAGACTTCTCTAAGGGAGAACCCAATATAACATGCCTCCATTCACAAGATGCGCAACTAAACAAGACTTCAACAAGTCGGTGTCTGCGTACACCTAAGACTATTGCCAACACAACAGCACACAAAATAACATTAAAGTTGGCAACCTCGAATTCGATGAATTAATATTAAACATAGATTGAACATACCTAAAGATGGAGGAAATTCCCAGTCTATAACAAGAGAAGTATACAAAAATTGACCACTCTTCAACTATTATGTGGTCCTTTTCATGAATGTGGCCCCTTTCACAAAGCAAAGAGGAGCACTTATAAGAACCGCGGACAACAACTCCCCAACTTAAGATTGTACATATAAGCTTTCAAACAAAATAGCTCATTATGTGAAATAAATTAATATCTTAGGTGTAAGAACGAACATTTATAGTAAGGACAACAGTGTTTTATTAAATATTTCTTCTTAGGACTTGATCCTAAGTAGCATGCCTCCTAACTTTAAAATCTAAGATATAACAGAATAAACAAAGAAAGGGTAAATTGCTCAGTGGATTACCAATTCCTTGGCTGGCTCCTGTGATCCACACAACCTACACATGATGAAGAAGAAAACTACTGTCACAATTTTCATAAGTATATGCACAAGTAAGAATGCAACTTATGAAGATTCTATTAAATTAATTACAAACACTCATTAATTGTTCAATAAGTTATAGCATAATGGCAATGAGAGACACTTGTTAGTGCAAGACCCAAGTTCAAAGTCCCTTCATGGCATCAAGGTTATCCATAACTTTATCAGATATGTAGGAAGATTATGGCATAATGATTATGAGATACAAAGCATGACTGGGAAGTACACTAGAATAACCTTTATCGTGTTTAAGGCAACCCATACCATCAGCCAAGATTTGCCAAGTAAAGGTGATGCATAACATATCTCAAGATTTACCAGGCAAAGAAAAATAAATGATCTGTAATAAGTTTTAAAGTTGCGTCTAAATTGTAGTAGATTTATGCCATATGGCAATGTCTTTAAAGTGTTATTAAACATTAACAATCTATACATAATTCAAAACACTGAAGAAGCGTCTTACAAAAAATAAAAAATGAAAAAAACGTATATATAAATTTAACTCTCTAATCAAAGATAAATATGAAGCAACTGTCACAGTCACTGAAAACCAACAAGAAATGGAATGCCTATAGGAAATCAATGAGAAGGTATCCATCTCGTATACCGGTAACTAAGCAGTTAATCCCTTCCATGTCTAAAATGTAATCCAAAAAACCATGTCACAACTAATACAAAATATTTGAGAAAGAGACAAAAAATTCATGAATCTTTTTTTCTGGAGTAAAGATTACATTACAATTAAGTTAAATAACAACCATTGGTTACATCTAATCTCCAGGCGTATACAACCATTCATTAAATCTAATCTAGAGGATATATGCTTGCCTAAAGAGCGCCCTACACTACATGGACAGCACATCTTCACACAAGATCATGCATGCAATCAAATATGCCCCAAAAAACCGAGCAATCCCCAGTTCCTCCTCCTACAGTCAGGTTGGGCTAAGCTGACCCTAAATGACTGCTACTCCATCAAAGTCACTCAGAGTTATGCACTAGACTGAACCAATCAATGCCTCCGTGAAGAAAGTTGTGAGTTCTACATAAGCCAAACATATCACCATGGGGTATCCCACTTGACTTTGCGAGGCAATTTCACTTATAGAACAAATGTTTTATAGTAAACTCGCTACTTTGCAAAGATATTACAAATTGAACAACTAAGAGCTCTAAAATATCAGTACCTTGTCTTCAATTTCGTGCTCTTTAGCTGGTCCTTTTCCAAGTAGAGTAAAATCAGCTGAGAAAATTAAAAATCAGAAGTCATTCAGTATTGAATTGAACCCTTGACCTCATATGAATCGCAAAGAAGAAAACAAATGAAAAGCTGAATATGCTGAGAAGAATTATAGCGTGAAATTATTACCGTCGGCAACTGCAAAACGGAAAATCCACCAGGCGATGGTACAGATTACCAAAATGAACACAATAAGTCCGAACATATTGGCGTCCTGGCAGCAGATCTTTAAATGTACGGTGTTAATGAAATTGAAAAACTAAATTGATGTGGACGAACAGATCAAATGAATGAGAGGAAATGAAACAATAGTGAACAATTGACAACGTTTAGATTCTCTTTGAATATCACAATGAGGGAACGATAATTTGCGGCAAACAAATACGCAGTTTTCATTTTAAGGCATTATTTTATTTTATTAGGTCCTGCCAAAGAATAGTTATGCATTCATGCAAATTCTTTTTGGCCATTAGTTGAACTAATCATATTATTGAATTAAAAAACTTAAACAAAAAGTCTATAGTTTATACTTATTTCTTATTTTAAATAATTATGTAAATATTATTTTTTCTGTGTGCAAAAATCAATTTTTCTTTTTTTCCAATTGCATTTATAATATGTTCAATTCATTACATCACGTCAAATGTCAAATGTGAGGTCTTAAATTAAAAATTAAGTACCCATATGCATTTCACAAACAAGATGAAATTGCTTTCAACAATGAAGGAGGAATTAAGTGCAAGCCTCCATCAAATTTATTCAAAGAAAATCTGATGCAAGAGATTTGAGAGGATATTGTCTCCAATATTTGGTAGCTATAATTATGAATTTCATTGGATAATTTTCAAACCTCTCTAATATGGACCAATTAATGCAAAATTTATTTTTTTCAAAAACCAATTAAATATTTTTGTGCAAATGTCACCAATATTAAATTTTTGAATGACAAGAATGTTAAATTCTATCACTATTTTCTCTATCATACATTTTGACTTTTTTTTTTATCCATAAATGGCCAAAGCTATATATTTTATTAATATTTAAAACATATACAAAATTCTTCATTCATTGCAGGCACTGGTAGGAAAGAATGGAGAAGAAAACCTCCAGTCTTACCCGGGACCGAGATCCAGATCGTAAAGGTATACAGAAGCAAATATGAGGGCATTCCCTCATTTACAAAAAAACAATGAAGGCATACCTTCATTTACAAAAATTCCAGATTATTAATAGAAAGGTACTACATATGTTCTGATTCTGGTAGTTTCATGATTGCCCCTTTCGGTTGGCATGATTTCGAAAGATAGCATTCGAAAAGGCACAGGTCATCGGTACTCCTTACAAATTTTGTTGTTCTTGCACAAATCAGAAAAACAAACTGCAGAAACCCTATCTAATCATACTTAATTGATTAGCCTTTAAGTGCAGGAAAGGATAAAAATAGGCAAATAAGCAGACTACTGTTTCCAAATTACTGAGTTGAAAACCATTTAAGTACTAACCTTCAATGACGCTTGATCAGTAACATAACATTAATGTTGGGGAAGGCTATACGAGCACGTTTTGAATTGGAACTAATAAAAGCATTCTTATCTGATTAACCATCTAAGGAGTAGCTCTAACAATCCATTTGTTAGCTAATGTACTTAAAATTAATGTGTATGCTCTTATAATCCATTTTAAGTTAGATCATTTTTAGTATGGATATATGCTTGGCTGCTATTTGTTTTGACCTTTGTTAATTTAGCGATTTAAAGACTTTTACATATAAATTTAAAAATGTCAATGATTATATATATATATATATATATATATATGGGAAAATATATTTGTGTGTGTGTGTGTGTGTGTGTGTGAGAGAGAGAGAGAGAGAGAGAGAGAGAGAGAGAGAGAGAGAGAGAGAGTGTGTGNATATATATATATGGGAAAATATATTTGTGTGTGTGTGTGTGTGTGTGTGTGAGAGAGAGAGAGAGAGAGAGAGAGAGAGAGAGAGAGAGAGAGAGAGAGTATGTGAAGGTGTGTGTTTGTGCATGAGTGTGTGTGTTTGTGCATGAGTGTGTGTGTGTGTTTAATAGTTCTATTCGGTCTTAGAAGATTAACCATATTTGCAGGCTAGATAAAACAGAAAGTTGATTAGTTTACACTCGTAATAGTGGCAGTATTGGATTCAAGAAAGAACATTGAGACATAAAGAGAGTTAAACAACATTTTTTTGTAGTTGCCCCAACATAACATATAAGTTTGAGCAGGCATATATATAAGTCAAATAATCATAAGTATATATAAGAAATGCATTAATATAGGTGTGTATAAATCCATATATATATATATATATATATATATATATATATATTAATGTAAATTCATACACATATATATTAATTAAAATATATCAGTGATTATAATCTTACTAGTCTTTAATTAAAAATGCAAGCACATTAATTCTAAACCTAGGAGACATTTAATTTCAGATACTGAATAAGGGGACAAAATCAGGAAACCTAAGTCAAAATAGCAAAACCTTAGTTCCAAACAAACCATTAAAGAACTTATTCATTATTGTCATGTCAAAGATCTAAGATTACATCTTCATTGCTAACATTATGGTGTCTCAGAGAACTTAGCGGCTCAATACAGCAGCTAAGTTCATCATCATTTTCCCAGACGCTGACTTGATCCTCAATAATATAGCTATCAATCCAATTTGGAGCTTCCAAGGCATAGACATGACAGAAGCAAAGCAGGAAGTTTAGATTCCTCCTTACAATGGGTTCCCAACTAACTAAATATTATATATCTTCAGTGACCAAAATGGGATAAGTGGGAATCATTCTTCCCCCAATAATAGGGGTATCGTAGAAGCATGGTTTGGGGATAGTAAGATCACTTCTAATGTTGGACAAAGCCTTATCCAGCTCTCCTAAATACATATTTTTGAACATCCTTCGACATAGATTGCCTATCTAAAGTTTATCTGTATCCACTTGAAAGGCAGCAACTAAGAAAAGGGCAGGGATCTTGGCATTCACTCTGTATTTATCCGAGTTAAAGATGATGTCTCTGCCCAGGACCCTATAGAAAGCTCGTATAACCAGAAAGTGTGAGGACAAAAGGATATTTTCTAATCTTTTCCCAGTAATTGGTCCATCGAAAGTAATCTGCACCTTAGGGCCTCTCAACTTGATGGGAGTTGTCATGCTTAAAATTTCCAAGTGAGAGTTAACAAGGGAGATGGGAAAATGATGATGAACTTAGCTGCTGTATTGAGCCGCTGAGTCCTCTGAGACACCACAATGTTAGCAATGAAGATGTAATCTTAGATCTTTGACATGACAGAAGCAAAGCAGGAAGTTTAGATTCCTCCTTACAATGGGTGCCCAACTAACTAAATATTCTATATCTTTAGTGACCAAAATGGGATAAGTGGGAATCATTCTTCCCCCAATAATAGGGGTATCGTAGAAGCATGGTTTGGGGATAGTAAGATCACTTCTAATTTTGGACAAAGCCTTATCCAACTCTCCTAAATACATATTTTTGAACAGCCTTCGACATAGAGTGCCTATCTAAAGTTTATATGTATCCACTTGAAAGGCAGCAGCTAAGAAAAGGGCAGGGATCTCGGCATTCACTCTGTATTTATCTGAGTTAAAGATGATGTCTCTGCCCAGGACCCTATAGAAAGCTCGTTTAACCAGAAAGTGTGAGGACAAAAGGATATTTTCTAATCTTTTCCCAGTAATTGGTCCATCGAAAGTAATCTACACCTTAGGGCCTCTCAACTTGATGGGAGTTGTCATGCTTAAAATTTCCAAGTGAGAGTTAACAAGGGAGATGGGACCATGGGGACTAAGGGAGAGGATTAAATAGGAAAGGTACCGAGGGGAGGATGGCATCAAAAGATGAAACAACGTCGATTGGAATTCATTGGTAAACAGCTCCAGAAGACAAGATTAGGATCGAAAATAAATAAGGGAGATGAGGAGTTTCTAAGAAGACAAGGAGAGAGCTAGGATGATCTTGAGAAAGCCAAGAGGCATAACTAGAAGGGAAAGGGTAATGCCAACCGGCTATGGAAAGTAAATATAACTTTGCATAGCTGGGGTTGAAGGGTAAAGGGTTATTTATTGAAAAAAAGGAAAAAACTTAGATTATACCATTAGATAATATATACATCTATGCTTATAAATCTAGGTAAACCTAAATATATGAAGGTGAGAAAATGACACAAATTACACATATAGGTATTAGGATTTGAGCCTATGTGAGTCGTAGTGAAATATGACTAGCTCTATATATATTTATATATAAATATAAAACTATCTAACAGAATGTTTCCCCAGTGTGATGAATTGTATACTCATGTGTGTGTGTGTGTTTGTTTATATATATATATATATATATATATATATATATATATATATATATATCAAGATGATGAGCCTATTACAGTTTCTATTATGTATATGTAAAGATAATGACCCTATTAATGTTTTTGTATACTGTAGATGCTATCCTCTTTCAAGTCTGGGAAAGGATGCATATTTTGTCGGCTGTCAATCCAAGTTGTTTTTCTATATTTTCCTACTGGCCTTCTTCCTTGACTTCCCTTTCTCAGAGTCTCCAATGTACCGCCATAGAGATATGGGGTACAAAAGAAGAGCCTCTTGGGTAAAGTATGTGTTACCTTTCCTAGAGTCTACTTTATCAAATCCATTCACATACAGAAATTCACACACCGCTAATCCCATGACAAAAATTGATACGCATATACCTCAACATGCATAAACATTGTGCTATTATTACTGGGCAGTTATCTATACTAGTAATAAGATAAAACATTTAGTCCCTATGAATGATTCTTAGCACATTTGAAAATAGCAAAGCCTTTCAGATAAATCTTAGGGTTTTTTTTTTTAAATAAGCATGAAAAAACCAAACTTAGTAAAACCTATTAGTACGCATCATTTATATATATAATATCAGAGTCTGTTACTTATCTACTAGAATTCCTTGACATCTTCTTACCACAGTCCTATTCCATATTACTTTTTTGAAAATGTCTTACTAAACCTTTTAAGGCTTCTATTTCTTACCATATAATCTTATCATACTATTAACAAAAAACCAATATATCTCACCCATTCTGTAATTTTGTATTTAGTCCTTATGAAGCAAATCACACTCCATTCCCCTTCACATTTTTATAATTATTATGGCCACATCCTCCTCCTTTGTTTCCTTCATCTGTTTTTGAGCATTTCTTCACTGATGGGCAATAATGCGGAAGTTATCTATCTTCATGTTGTTTAGTATCTTTAGAATTTTGTAGCCCTCATCCCGCCAGTACTTGAGTAGCCACCCTTTGTCCATATCTTTTTTCAGAAGTTCTTTGAACAAAAAGTCCAGATTCCTTCTCATCTCGGGCCAGTGGGTATCAAAAACTTTTTCATCTTTCAAAATGAACATCGAAACCCTTTGGCAGTTTGGGATATCCTTTAACTTGTCTCGTTCCATTTGCATTGTGGTCTCCGGGAACGAAACAGTCAGCTGATTGTTGATGCAGTAAACCATTTTATCTAGACCCCCTAGAATGTCTTCGACAAAGATAATCTGAGATACTTCCATAATTTATGATTTGTTGAAACTTGTAAAATTCGCCAGAGATATAAAGAGACCCACAATATTGCCATTAGTGCGGAAAGTGAAGGCATTATCAAAGTGGTCATCCCCTAAGCCCTTTTCCAAATCTCTTCTAGCAGCTTCCGGGATGGGATTCAATATCTTATTCCATCTCTCAGGCTTGATGGTTCCGCGAAATGTCATGGCTCGGTTGTATGAAAGCACATACGTAATGAGCCTAGATTCCATCATTTCTGATCCTAGCCTTAAAAATTTGATATCTTGGTATCTCTCAATAATGACTGCAGAGCCAACTAATTCTTACTTTTATAGGAGTTTGGGAGAAAACCCTAGACTTACCCACCAGATCGCAAATACCTAGGGATAAAAAATTTATTACTTAATTTAATCTACTTACTCGGGGAAGGATAGACATGTAAGCAGTTAACAGAAGTACTTCCTTTCCTTCTTTAATTGCATACCTTTCTATATTCATGCTAAATTCCTCGATCAAAGATTTATTAGGTGAGGTGGTACCCCAGGTTTAATACAATACATGCTCCTTAATATGATTGCATTGTAATCATAAGAGCGTAAGGGAGAAAGGGGGTGGATTATAATTTTAAAACTCGATTAAATCTATAAGGCTTGCAATTAAGATCATGACTCCCTATGATGAGTTGTTAATTTGTAGAGGGGTTTATACTTCATATATTTAATTACATGTTTAATATTACTGCCTATACACTCTGATTTATTGAACTTCTAGTATTCATATTCTATTATCATCTGCTCGATAATTCCCTTTCTTGTAAATCTAATTGGCTATGTCCACACCAGGGTGATGCAGAGCTCCAAACACAAGGGTCTAATTACCCTCTAGAACATGCATTTCTCCATTGATCTAATTTATCTCCCAAGAAAAAGATCTCTACACCTTTAAAATCTTCCTCTGATCATCTAACTTGATCATTCCTTCAACTCTCCACATGTGCTTGATGATTCAACACTTCCATCTATCTCATTGACCCTAAGGGTCACTATGCTTCTTAGTGTTCCATGTGAGCTCTTGGTTAGCTCAACTCCATCTGCCTTGACCACTTTTTCCAGTGGTTCAATAGACTCTCCAAGGTCTATTTTTTACCTTCCATCTCTATTCCAACATCCAATTTGGTGGCATACTAAATGGGTTTATGGTTTCTTCACAAACTAGCCCTATTCCTTGTAGCCCTTAGAAATGGCTTATCTAGGCATAACTCTCAAAATCCCCACACAACTAGTTGGTTTATAAGGTGTTTAGGATGATTTTGGGGTTAAATAAACTCCATGCAAATCCACGGGGTCTAACACTCAACTGATTTCTCACAGCAAGAAGTTTATTGTTGTCCCACAAGGCCTAATTTGGGGCATTTAACAAAGGAACACCTCGCCAGAGGTCTGATCTCGATCCCACAACTATTTGAACACCTTGGGAAATCCAAAACTAAGAAAAATACAAAGGTAGAGCTTCTGGCTCAATACCCATCAAGCATAAAGTGGACTGGTGTCTCATTTTGCTAGATGAACACATGGACTTGTTCATCTAGGGCCTCACCAAACTTTTCAACCCTTGTGACTCCACACCTGAAACAAGAAAAATATTAAATTAAATCCTTGGGGCTAGGAAATCACCCAAGGCCATTAATTTCCCATGGTGGGAAGACTCTCAAAATGCCAAGTTTCTACAGACCCTAGGATAAGGAGGCAAAACTGTGCAACCAACACTAAAAGTGGAATAACTCTTGATCCACAACACTTGAAACCTTGAAAACAAAAGCATTCGAAGCTCAGAATAGAGGACCATCCAAAAACATAAATAATCTATACATGAAACATGGTACCAGGCTGTACAACATAGAAAAGCAGCAAAATCACTATTTTTTCTTTACTTGGTGATATCAAAAGTTGTGCAAATACAATGTCATGCACAGCCTGATCTCTCCCAGCCTTGTTGGATTCCATATTAATGATCCATAGCCAAGAAATTACTTTTAAGAATCCATTGGCTTCTATAACCGAAGCTTTCACAAAAAAACAAACTTGCAATCTTGCAAAGTTGGCAACTTTGCAAGAAAGCATCGAATTTTGGATTTTTGCTCAAAATAGAACTCGATGAGTTTGTCAACTTCTCTTATGACTTAAAACATTTTAAAACATCAAAAATAACACTAATTAACCACCTAGACTCTAATTGGACACTTAAATCCCTCCTATGAAATGTTGGTTATAATAGCCCAAGCCATTTCATGGAGGTACAAAACTGGTGTCTCTTATTATATTAAAATTAAACACACACACACAACATTAAAAGAATATCTTAGCAATCCAAACTTAATAAAATGTATTCATTTAATCCCTTGGTCACATGTTTGACCCATTTCTAGCTAGGGGTGCTCCGGCACCATACTCCCGGACAACAGAATCTCAAGCCCACTTGAGATGAGCTTTGAGAGGGTGGTACCATGCTGTTTGATTTGTTCCTCTATCATCCAAACTGCCTCTATATCTAGTTTGTTCTTCCATTTGACTAAGTATTGCTTGTACTCCTTTCCTCTAGTCTTTCTCACTATCTTGGTGTCAAGTATCTTTTCCAAAGTAGGGGGGTATGTTTGGGTATGTTTGATTCCACACTATCCTCCAACACTTGAGGAGTGTTGTCTATTGTTATAGGACCCTTATATGCTAATAAATCAGATATATTGAAGATAGGTGAGATGACCATATCATCTGATAACTGAATCTCATATGCATTGGGTCCACATTTTATGATAATTTAACAAGGTCCTATCTTCCTTTGCATCAGTTTAGTGTACTTACCCTTTGGTAACCTTTCTTTCTTCAGATTTGCCCACACATAGTCTCCTTCATTGAACTAAACATCTCTTCTTCTCAAATCTGTTGTAGTCTTGTACTTCGTTGTTGTGATTTTTAGTTTGGTCTTCACCTCTTCATGAATGTCTTTCATAGCTTCAGCAAACCTTTCACCATCTTCACTAATTGGTTGTGATTGGGGTATCTCCCTTAGTTCTAGAATACCTCTAGGATGTAGCCCATACATAATTTTGAAAGGTGATTTACCTGTGCTTCTGTTAATAGTATCATTGTATGAAAACTCTGCTTGTGGTAAGATGTGATCCCACTTGTCTCCATGCTCTCTTGTTAAACACCTCAGAAAATTTCCTAGTGATCTATTTACTACTTCAGTTTGACCATCTATTTGAGGATGGTATGTTGAGGAGAAAGAAAGATTTGTTCCTAACTTCCTCCAAAGTGTCCTCCAAAAGTGGCCAAGAAACTTAACATCCCTATCAGATACAATATTCAATGGTAAACCATGAAGTCTTACTATTTATCTAAAGAACATATTTGCAACATAAGAAGCATCACAAATTGTCTTACATGGTAAAAAATGAGCCATTTTGCTAAATCGATTAACAACTATAAACACACTATCATACCCCTTTCTTGTTTTGGGCAATCCAAGGACAAAATCCATACTTATGTATTCCCAAGGCCTAGATGGTATGGTTAGGGGTTGATATAGTCTAGCATTGCTTGTTCTTCCTTTAGCTTTCTGACAAATAGTACAATTTTCCACATACCTTTTGATTTCAGCCTGCATTTTGGGCCAAAAATAATGTCTCCTCACTAATTCCAGGGTCTTATCTAACCCAAAGTGACCTGCTAGTGCTCCACAATTATTTTCCTTGATTATGGTCAACCTCATAGAACATTTAGGTACACACAACTATCCTCCCTTAAACAACAATCCATTCTGTAATAAAAAATCAAAAAAATCAGTATGATATCTTTCACTAAAATCAGTGCATACCTTGTAGATTTCACCAAATTCTTGATCTGTTTGGTACATGTCCTTCAAAGTTTCCAATCCCACACTTTCCAATTGAATTTGGGATATGGCAAGGACCCTTCTACTCAATGCATCAGCAACTTTGTTAGTGACTCCCTTTTTGTGTTTAATGGAGAATGTGAATGCTTGGAGTGTCTCTACCCACTTCATATGTCTATGGCTTAGTTTTTCCTGGTTGTTTATGAAACTTAATGCTTGATTATCAGTAAATACAATGAATTCCTTTGGCATGAGATAATGTCTCCACTTTTTAATTGATTGAACCAAAGCATACATCTCAAGAACATAAGAAGAGTACTTCTTCTTTGCCTCATTTAACTTTTCACTAAAGAAGGCTATAGGTTTACCTTCTTGACTAAGCACTACTCCAATGGCCAAGTTGCTAGCATCACACTCCACTTGGAAAATCTTGTTGAAATCAGGTGAAGCAAAAACTGGTTGTTTTTCTACCTTTTCCTTAAGTGTTTCAAATGCTAAATCTGCCTCTTTGTTCCATTTAAACTTACACTTTTGTCCTCCTTTGATGGTGTCAAGCATAGGTGCACATGTGTAGTTGAATCCTTTGATGAACTTCCTATAAAAAGTGGCTAAGCCATGGAAGCTCCTTACATCCGCCATAGTCCTAGGTGTATGCCAATATAAGATGGCTTCCACCTTTTCCTTATCCATCTTGAGACTACCTTGTGATATGACAAAACCCAAGTAAGTCAACTCCTCTTGCATAAACAAACATTTCTCCAAACTTAAGACAAGCCTCTCTTGGTGTAATTTTCTCATCACCATATCCACACGTTCTAAGTGTTCCTTCTTTGTTTGGCTGAAAATAAGAATATCATCAAGGTACACAATGACAAACTTACCCATGTAGTCTTTCAACACCTCATTCATGAGTCTCATGAAGGTGCTAGGTGCATTGGAATAACCAAATGGCATTACCTCCCATTCATACAATCCCTCATTAGTTTTAAATGTTATTTTCCACTCATCATGTAGCAGAGGCATCAACAAGATTATTCAAGAAACAAGAAACATCATTCACATTCCCGTGATTGTCATTTTAATGACAGTTTTCTAGACCCTTACTCTGTCATGCATAACTTTTGAACCCGACTATATCTTGGAAATATTCAAACCAAAATAATTTGAAGCTCAGAATAGAGGACCATCCAAAAACATAAATAATCCATACATGCAATACGGTACCAGGTCGTACAACACAGAAAAGCAGCAAAATCATTGTTTTTCTTTATTTGGTGACATCAAAAGTTGTGCAAATACAATGTCATGCATAGCCTGATCTCTCCCAGCCTTGTTGGCTTCCATATTGTTGATCCACAACCAAGAAATGACTATTACAAATCCTTTGGCTTCCATAACCGAAGCTTTCACAAAAAAACAAACTTGCAATCTTGCAAAGTTGGCAACTTTGCAAGAAAGCATCAAATTTTGGATTTTTGCTCAAAATAGAACTCGATGAGTTTGCCAACTTCTCTTATGACTTAAAACATTTTAAAACATCAAAAATAACACTAATTAACCACCTAGACTCTAATTGGATACTTAACTCCCTCCTATGACATGTTGGTTATAATAGCCCAAGTCATGTCATGGAGGTACAAAATTGGTGTCTCTTATTATATTAAACTTACACACGCACACGCACACAACATTAAAAACATATCTTAGCAATCCAAACCTAATGAAATGTCTTCATTTAATCCCTTGGTCACATGTTTGACCCATTTCTAGCTAGGGGTGCTCCTGCACCATAGGGAGCCACATAACACCCTCGCTAATGACGGGTTAAAATCTAGTTTACAATTTAGAAGAGAGCCAGTCCTAATGATATTGGTGATTAAAGCTGAATCGCCTATCTTATCTGGTCTAATGATTCCTAACTCTTGACATAGACTAAAACCTTCCACTAAGGTCGCCCATTCTATCCAATTGTTCATTACTTTCCTATTAATTAACTACAATGCTCAATTTCCTTCCCTTCTAAGATTTACATTAATATACCAATGGGAATTTATATGTATGTGTATGAATGTTTAAATGTCTGCATACAATTGCATTGGTTTAGGGAAAATGTACTTTCATACTAATACACAAAACAAAAATTAACTGTGTGTGTGTGTGTGTGTGTGTGTGTGTGTGTGTGTGTGTGTGTATATATATATATATATATATATATATATATATATATATATAATTGTAAATATATGTATATATATGCATATAAATATATATGTTTATATAATTATTTATTTATGTGTGTGTGTGTGTGTCTATGTATCTCTCTGTGTGTGTGTGTGTGTCTATATAAATGTATATGTGTGTATATTTTGATAAGTTTTTGTGTTTGATACATGGGTTTAAATATTTATACATACATACATACATACATACATACATACATACTTACATACATACATACATACATACATACATACATGCATGCATGCATGCATGCAAATCTTGCTTATGTACATACATACATACATACCTATATATAAATATGTAAGTGTAAGTATATATAATTATAAGTCTATACGTGGGAGTTTGATAGAAGGGTGTTCTAACCGATTTTGGACTTTTGCAGAGGGTAAAGCTTACGATAGGATGATGTCATCTACCCCTAGGTTAGCCAACTCATCTACCCTTAAATTGCATTTTCGATAGATATGATTCATGGTTATCTTTTTGAATGATTGACATAAGGTTAGAACTTGGGATAGGAAGGAATTTAGTTTACAATTTGGTGTATTCCCTTTCCATAAGGAATTTATAATAATCGCATAGTCTCCTTCAATTTCCAAATTCTCTATACCTAAGTTTTTACATTTTTGAAGACCTCTCACTAGAGCTGTCATTTCAGCCCAATTATTAGTCTCAAATCCAATGGGGGCAGCCAAAGATGCAATTTTTGTACTCTCATTGTTGTGGATACAACAACCAATCCCTGCTTTCCTAGGGTTACCTCTGGATGCCCCATCAAAATTTAGCTTGAACCAACCATCTATGGGTGGGGACCATTTGCATTCTTTCCTTTTAAGTGCCTTCTTAGGATATCCTGCTCCAATAAAGGTTGGTAGAGCAAGGCCAATTTAATTTACACACATTTTTTCATCCCAATGACTCATGTGGAGATCCCCCATCTATAATTTAGATGTTTTAGAGTTCATAGTTTCTATGACAGCTGCTTCAATTTTGTTAATAATTTGCTTGTAGTCCAATTTCTCTTCCTTAAATATTCTCCTATTTCTGTCTTTCCAAATTTCCCAAATAAGAATAGAAGGAGCCACCACCCATAAGTTTGCATAGATACTCCTCTTTTTTATTGCAGGCCATCCTTGAAGCATTGCTAAGAGGGAATTCAAGAATGTCGAGAGCCAGCCTAAATTCTTTGAGAGCCATTTCCAGCAATTATTAGTGTAGGGGCATTTAAGGAAAATGTGATCTATGTCTTCTTCCTGGTTTTCACAGAGAGAGCATCTGCTAGGTCCAGAGAACCCCATTTTTTTGAATCTTTCTGCAGTAAGGAGTCTATAGTTAAGGGCTAGCCAAGAGCATAAGCTAGATTTGAGGAGACAGTTTTTGTTCCAGCATAAGTTTATGGGAATGTCATTCTTTGGTCTTTTATAATGTTTGATAATGAGGTTGTATCCCTCTCTAGTATTGTATTCTCCATTTTTTGAACAATCCCATACCAACCTATCCTTATCATTATTTAGTGTTATTCTTCTATTATTGAGTGTGTTTGTTCATAACTTTTCCTCAATAGTTGTTAAACCTATCTCTTTAAAATATTTCCATACCCATTCTTCCCCATTGAAGGAGATGTAATCTCTAAAATGAGTCCCAACCCTTGATTCTAAGAGAGCCTTGATTTCTGGATTGTTAACTTCTTTTTCCAAGATGTCATAGCCTCCCTAGGAGTCTGAGTAGAACAAAGCTTCTTTGCCAGTACCTAGGTTCCAAGTTAGTTTGTTCATGATGATGTGTCGACGATCCAACATAAAATTCTAGATTTTAGATCCTTTAGGGGAGTGACTTTCTCTAAAAATGTTAATGGGGGAGTTTTCAGATAAATATTTTGAAGACAAAATCTTAGCCCACTTAGATTCTGGGTTTCTATACATTCTCCAAATTAGCTTAGCACCCGGGGCTTTCCCTTGGTCACCAATGTTTTTCAGACTAGCACCTCCCTCATCCTTAGGGCAGCAGACTTTATCCCAGGAGATCAAAGAGATTTTGTTCTTATCCCCACTTCCTTGTGAGAAAAAAGTCCTTAGGTGTTTATTTAATTCTTTCTATTTGTTTGAAGGTAGATGGATGCACGAGAGCTGGTAGATTGACATAGTTGCTAGAACTGATCTGACCATGGTTGCTCTTCCAGCTGAGGAAATCCATCTTCCTTTCCATGAGAGCATTTTTCTTTTAATCTTGTCTATCATGGGGTTCCATGTAGTTGAGGTTCTAGTCCCTTTCTCTAAAGGAAGACCTAAGTATTTACAAGGGAGAATACCTTGTTTGAAATTTAGGATGCAACAGATGTCATATTCCATCTTGAAATCAGTGTTAAAAAAGAAGATTTCAGATTTATTCTTCTTAATTTCTTGTCCCGACGCCTTTGATAAAGAGTCTAGAATTCTTGCAAAGACCATTTCTTTTGTTCTATTGCTCACCCCAAATAGCATTGTATCATCTATAAATTGTTGGTGAGAAACTAGTTCCAAGTTGTTTGTTATAGCTATGCCCTCCAAAGAGCCCATCTCTCTTTCCTTTAAGATAGAGTGTCCCAAGGCTTCGTCCACGATGATGAATAAAAAGGGGGAAATAGGGTCACCCTGGCTCAAACCTCTGGAGATGCTAAAGAAACCTTCTGGGGACCCATAAACTAGGATTGAGATCATGGGGGTAGATATGCATGCAAAAATCAGGTTGATCCAACTTTTGACAAATCCAAAGGCTTCTAAGCACTTGCAGAGAAATCTCATAAGCCTTTTGAATATCTAGCTTGATAAGCATACTTGATTTTTTAATCATTTGGATATAATGGATGGCTTCGTTGGCTATGATAACTCCGTCAAAGATTGATCTTCCCCGAACAAAGCCAGTTTGTTCCTTGCTAATGATCAGAGGGATGAGTTTTTAAAGTCTCAGAGTCATGGTTTTAGTTAGTAATTTATATAGTGTATTATAGAGTGCTATAGGTCTAAAGTCGTTTAGGCTCTCAGGTTTTTCTTTTATAGGGATGAGAGCAATGAAGGTGTTATTGACTTCTTTCAAAATTTGGCCAGAATTTCTAACTCCTTCAAGGGCATCTGTAATCTCTTTCCCAATGAAGTCCCAACATTTTTGAAATAAATGGAAGAGAATCCATCTGGGCCCAAAGAATTGTCTGGGTTCATTTGCATAAGTGCTTCTTTTATTTCTTCAATCGAGAACTTGTCTGACAATAATTTATTGTGTTGTTTTGCTATAATTTTAGGAATATTTTTCAGTAAATCAGTCTATTTGTTTAGATTTGAGCTATCAAAGTTGTTGAGGATATTGTTAAAGTATTAGACTATTTCATTTGCTATCTTTTTAGGATCTTCAATCTTCTATCCTAATGCATCATTAATGCTTGAAATTTTTTGGTGGTTCTTCTCAGTTTGGTACTATTGTGAAAAAAAATTGTATTCCTATCACCAGCTTCTAGTCAAGTTTCCCTAGATTTTTGTCTCCAAAAGATTTCTTATTTGGCCAAAATATCCTCATATTCTGAGAGGATATTCTTTTCTTTCAAGTAGAGATCCTCATCCATTCCTTCCTGAATAACCTGAGAGTTGATAATCTTCAGCTCTTCTTCAAGTCTCAGTTTTGATTCAAAGATGTTTTCAAATTGCTCAGAGTTCCATTCAAGTTGTTTTCGTTTGATGATTTTCAGCTTATTTACTGCAATGTACATCTTGGATCCTTTCAAATTAGGTTCATTCCACCATTGTTTTATCAGATTCAGGAAGTTAAGATCCCAGAGCCATGCTTGTTTGAATTTGAAGGGGCGGTTTTTTGGTTTAGTTTCCATAAGGATGCAAGCTGCACCGAAAAGTGATCAGAGCCAGAGATAGGAAGGATTTTGGCTGAAAAGGTGCGGTTGGAATCAATAAGGCTTCCTCTGAGAAAGAATCTATCTAATTTTTCTGCTATAAAGCAAAAACCTTGTCTCCTATTGTTCCAAGTAAAGGAATTCTCTTCTGTGGGGATTTCAAGGAGAGATAACCTTTCCTTCCATCTAATGAAGTCATTTGCTGCCATTGAGAGTATGCTGCTACCTCCTCTCTTTTTACTAATTTTGGTGATCACATTGAAATCTCCTCCAATAAGACATAGTTCATTCAGGTCACGGTTAAGGAAAGTCTCAATTTCATTCTAGACTATAATTTTATCTTTGTTTTGAATTGGACCATATACATTAACGATGTTGAAAGTTAGATTATTTTTGAAACTTTTGACTCTTGCACACATCCATGATCTTCTACTCTCTGTAATGCTGATTGAGAGGCCTCGCGGATCCCAGATGATTTCCAAGCCCCTAGAAGCCCCAATAGTAGGGGAGGCTTCAATATTTTTGAATCCTAACAGATTTTTAAAATTTAATATTTCTGTCTTATCCATTTTAGTTTCCTGAATTAAGATTATGTCTAATTTAGAATTATTTATGCAGCGCTTAATAATCTACTGCTTGTTAGGGGCGTTCATACCCCTAACATTCCAAGTAAGGATATTCATGGATTTGTGGGAAGAAACTTCCCCTTCCTAGCATTCAAAAGCGATGTTATCTTGATCTATCCTATTGCTTGGCCAGCCAGATTCCTAAGTTCAGAGTTTGGTTTCCTACCCCTCTTTTTTGGGATCTTTGCACAATTCGAGGAGCTGCGACTACCTTTATATACAGCAATGCCTAGGGATTCAGGATCAGCTAATTCCCCATTTTCCAGATTAACTAACCATTCTTCTAGTCCTATTTCTTCTTTCTTATGGCCAATTCTCTTAATTTCTTCAATAAGGAGTTTCCTTTGCAAAGCCAATTCCTCTTTATCGTAGATCTCATGTAAGAAGTGATCCAACAATTCATTGGTTAGGGATTCCCCAATATAGTTAGCAATGAACCTAACTTCTTCCCAAATTCTGTCTTTATCTGTGTTCTCATTTCTTTAGGAAAGGCCCTTCGAGGATGACCTAGGCAGGTAAATTGTGTCCCCTGCAACCACTAAGATAGAGCACTCTGAATGGGGACTCAAAGCAACCTTAGAGGGTGTCTTGCCTAGGAGAGTTGTTGTAATGGAGGGCTGGGTTAATATTTCTAGATTTGAAGGACTTATGATCATGACAGAAGGTTTCATTTTCAGGGTTAATTGGGAGGCTTCTATAGCTTTGGGTAATACATCACAAGGAGAAGTGGGCTCAAGGTGCTCAAATAGGGGTTCTGAAGGGCAGAAAGGAGTCTCACAAGGGTTATAATTAGGATTATTTGTAACAGAAGTATTATTTTGTTAGGGGTTATGATGAGGGGAATTGGTTTTCTTTGGTGGCTCTGATGGAGAGAGCAGGAAACCACCATTTACCTCACAAAAAGTAACATTAAGCTTATAGGGTTTAGCCGGACCAAGAATACCCAAAGCATTTCCAGAAAAATTTGCAGGTAAGGGTGAATCGACACAATTTGTTGCAATGGGTGCCTCTGTGTCTAGGTTTTTGTAGGAAATAATTGGATTGATTCTATGGATCAAGGATTTACCTTGAATGTCTAAGGGTTTGAGAATTTTCCATTGCCAGATTCATCCTAACAATAATAGCTTTTTTAGAATGCACAACTTTCAAATCTACAAACCCTACAAATTTTCTATATAAGTTAACAATTTTTCTAAGGATTTCATCATTAAGGAATTCCACCGACAAATTTTTGAGAAAAATGATTCTTTCAACTAGGAAATCAGTTAAACTAAGTGGATTAAAAAAAGGAACCCAATCAAGCAATGTAAAATTTTTGTTTTTAAAACTAGGGAAACCTTCCCTGAGCAGTTTCTCTTTAGTTTCTTTGTTGCTACAGATCATAAAGATGAAGTTTTCGGGGAGAAGAACAATACTTACCTTATTTTCCAACTGTCATTCTAGCCACGACGCAATAATTTCAGCGGGGGAACCCACTCCATTCCATCTGCAAATCACACCAAGAGATGCACAAATCTCTTGTGTTTTTTCCATTAAGCCATCAGTGATTGTGAAGGACAGAGCCTCCTCTTTCGGACACTTATTGGAATAAAGCACGTCTCTTCAATAAAGGGGGGGTGTAGAAAGAACCCTTGGGCGGAAAAGTGGGAGGAGAGCATTGCAAAGATAGGGAAGCCCTATCAGTCAGAGATGGGGTTATAATGAGGTTTCTGCGGTGCGGTGGGAAGTAAGGATTTTGAGGAGAGGGCAACATTTCTATGGTTTTAAGGGTTTGTTTGTGATGAGAGGGGGTATAGGGATGAGGCACCCAGGTAGGTTTTAGTGGATTTTTGTTTTCATTGATTCACCTATGAGGAGGAGAGTATTTGTTGGAATTCAGATTACGTTCAGTATCCAGAGGGCGCAGGCTTATGAATCTATTCTTAATGGGTAAGGAGAAAGAGTGTATCTGAGGGCGAGAGGATAACAAAGAAGATTTGTTATGCCGACGAGCCCTTCTAAAATTTTGTAGATGAGCAGGAATCCATTGATCCTTTGGTTCTGGAGTGAGCCTCTCCCATGGGAAAACCCTAGGAGGAGCCCTAGGGGAAGAGGTTGTAGGTTAATTCGTAAAGCCCTGAGAGGAAAGTGAAGGACCAAAGCCAGTGAAAGAATTTTGAGCAGAAGAAAAAAAATGATTTCCTTGAGCATATTTTGTCTTCGAGAAGACCCAGATCTGGGAGTCTAGAGACTCACGTGAAAAAATGCAACAATTCGAATGTGAAAGCAGAGCCATCATATCCTGCTTATTTTTTACCATCGACATCATACATTTTGACTTATTACACACTATTAAAATCATGTCTTTTCACATAATTTATTCTTGTATGATTTATACAAAGAAAATATAATGCAATAGATTTGAGAGGATATTGTCTCCAATATTTGGTAACTATAATTATGAGTTTCATTGAATAATTTTCAAACCTCTCTATAATTATGCATACCTTATTTGTAGAGTACAAATTAAATGCAATTTCATAATAACCTTCTACACATAGATCACAAATATCTTATAAGGTTAGATTGCATATTGAATGCATAAATCATTTTGGAAACCTTTGAATATATTTAAATTTTTTGTGATTGTGAGTTTGTTCTTACACATGCCTTGGATGCACATTGTGTTCACTTGGTTTATGTAGCTTGAAATTTCAAGTTAATTGGGCATAATAATTCAGATGTTGAAGTGTGTTTCATTTAACATATATTATTATCTACATACTACTCTAGTTTTTAGTTATAGATACAAGACCTCGTTCAACTATTTTTAGTTTACTGTTGAGAATCTCAAAAACCATCTGGAAATAATTGCCAACGTAGGAAAATTGAACTTTGGGCACATTTTCAAGTACCAGACAAGACCAAAAACATAATTAATAGATATCTATCATTCAAAAACTATTACGTACTGCATCAAGTTACAACTGATGGTGGTTGTAACAGAGATAAGTGGCATTCAAACACCAAGAAAACATTCATATTTTGTATCCATTATATCGGGTCCAAAGTGACTCACTTTCTTAATATTACTCTGTATTGCATACTACTCTATACCGATTTCCTCCTACTATAGTTTACCTTGAAGTGAATATTAAGATTGTATATGTTACATGGTGTACATGCTTTGAATTGACATCTATTGTTATTAAAATAAAATATTATAGTTTATTAATGTCATGTTGTAACATTTTCTACTATAATTCATATTTCCTGTATAAAAGTTGCATTTCAATTGTTCTAGTTTCTTGCTAATTAGCTTTTCACAAATTATATTTAACTTTGGCAGGAACTTTGACACTTTGTGTCCTTGTTATAAATATTTTCAAGTATTTTTTTCTTATAAAAATATAATTCTTAATAGTTTTTAGTAGTTTATTTAATACAAAAGTTGTTTCCATTTTCTATTTCCATTTTTGTTGTACTTATCAGAACAGTCGAGCATTTGTCACACCAAAATAATTAACTTCTTTGCATTCTTTTAATTCTAAATTATGGTACTTTTCCTAAATGAGTTAATTCAAATTGAGAAGTATAAATGAACAAATACTTGTCTCTTAGTAGTTACAACTGATGGTGGTTGTAACAGAGATAAGTGACATTCAAACAACAAGCAAACATTTATATTTCATATCGATTATATCAGGTCCAAAGTGACTCACTTTCTTAATATTACTCTGTATTGCATACTACTCTATACCGATTTCCTCCTACTATAGTTTACCTTGAAGTGAATATTAAGATTATATATGTTACATGTTGTACATGCTTTGAATTGACATCTACTCTTATTAAAATAAAATATTATAGTTTATTAATGTCATGTTGCAACATTTTCTACTATAATTCATATTTCTTGTATAAAAGTTACATTTCAATTGTTCTAGTTTCTTACTAATTAACTTTTAACAAATTATATTTAACTTTGGCAGGAACTTTGACACTTTGTGTCCTTGTTATAAATATTTTCAAGTGTTTTTTTCTTATAAAAATATAATTATTAATAGATCTTAGTAGTTTATTTAATACAAAAGTTGTTTCCATTTTAGTTGTACTTATCAGAATAGTCGGGCATTTTTCACACCAAAATAATTAACTTCTTTGCATTCTTATAATTCTAAATTATGATACTTTTCCTAAACGAGTTAATTCAAATTGAGAAGTATAAATGAACAAATACTTGTCTCTTAGTAGTTACAACTGATGGTGGTTGTAACAGAGATAAGTGGCATTCAAACAACAAGCAAAAATTCATATTTCATATCCATTATATCGGGTCCAAATTGACTCACTTTCTTAATATTACTCTGTATTGCATACTACTCTATACCGATTTCCTCCTACTATAGTTTACCTTGAAGTGAATATTAAGATTGTATATGTTACATGTTGTACATGCTTTGAATTGACATCTAATCTTATTAAAATAAAATATTATAGTTTATTAATGTCATGTTGCATCATTTTCTACTATAATTCATATTTCCTGTATAAAAGTTACATTTCAATTGTTCTAGTTTCTTACTAATTAGCTTTTAACAATTTATATTTAACTTTGGCAGGAACTTTGACACTTTGTGTCCTTGTTATAAATATTTTCAAGTGTTTTTTTCTTATAAAAATATAATTCTTAATAGTTTTTAGTAGTTTATTTAATACAAAAGTTGTTTCCATTTTTGTTGTACTTATCAGAACAGTCGGGCATTTGTCACACCAAAATAATTAACTTCTTTACATTCTTTTAATTCTAAATTATGATACTTTTCCTAAACGAGTTAATTCAAATTGAGAAGTATAAATGAACAAATACTTGTCTCTTAGTAGTGCACTAATTAAGCAGAGAGGCTTCCTTGGCAGTAAAAATGTTTGTAAACATTTGGACTTTTTGAAAAAAAAATTGACATACAAGTGTGAGTTCAAATTAGCTTTGCTATCAAAATTTGTTTCAAAAAAAGAAATGATAATTACACTCAGATAGAAAGAGGCATATGAAAAGTCTAGCATTACATTTCAACCGTTGTCAAATCATACCATATCCTACCCATGACCTATAATTGTTACTATTACCTATTTTTTTGTTATCAATTCAATCAAGTAGAGTTGGTTATGTCTTTTAATTAGTGTATAAGGTTTACAGTTGGTTTCATTATTAAATATTATACTAAAAATGAAATGTTGATAAAAGAAATATTGCATCATGATATGCAAGTGTATCACATCAGAATATTTCACATATGTTTGCATTTTAAAAGTTCTTTTATTTATCAAAAGAAAGTACATAGCTCACACAAGTCATGGGGATAACTCTAAAAATAGATGCAATTATAAGAAAATATGCATGGAAGATAAAAGGTAAACAAGGAAGAGAGACCCATCATTGCCTAGAATGACGAATCTTGTATTTATTGAGCAACACCCTATCTTTACCTTCAACTTCGCCTTCAGTTATCTGGTCACGATCACATCATCTGTAGGGAGGGAGAAGGTTTTGTTAGAGCTCAGGGTCACAATTCTATGTTTATATAGTATCGGTGAATGCATAAATACTCAATAAATGCATCGAAATAGATTGAAGGAAGCAAAAAAGAAACAAATTTGAATCATCTTTTTTACCTAATGAGTTTGTTTCATATGCAGGTACAGGTACACATTCATTGTATTTCAACATGTGGCTTAAAATGGGCTCCCACAAGGGTTGAGCACAACATGTGGTTTTTGGGACTATGTTGATCATAATAAGATGTATTTTCTATATCATGTATGTTATCTCATCTGGAAAAGACATGTTATTCATAACAGAAAATCATTATGGTTTATTGTCGAGAATAACACATATTTTTGGATGAGATTGTTAAATGTATTTGGCGTAGGCATCTGGTTATGGTTAGCATAGTTCCTATCAAAAAGATTCCAAGAATATATCAGATCAAGATATAATGAAGGGAAATCATGCCACAAGACAAAATGAAGCTACAGGATGTACATGTTATGCATAGCTACATGTTAACAAATGCAGCTCCAAGTTCATGGCAAAGCATAAGAAACAAATAGGTGAATATCTCTAGTGTAGTTGTATACAAAGAAAGCCAATGCATGAACATAGAATTATCAAACAGGGAGATAAAGATGCAAATCATTATGAAAGGTATCCCTTGTTATCAGCATGTTTTGAACATAATATAACAAAACACTCATTGGAGGTCTAGGGCATATAATCATCAACTAAAGGAAACAATCCATGAATAGTGATCATTTGCAAGTATAATAAAGGATAGTTTTCAGGAATGACGTATGACAGATCGAAATGAAAGACAAGTTGGTAATTGAAAGACTTGAACACATTGAAAAAGGGAGCAATTGTTGTGACATGAGGATCTAATACAATTCTCATAATAAAGGAGTACATATATAAGCGATGATAGTGTTTGTACAAGACAAAGAGTAGTGATATCATGATTAAAACTCAATGATCCAATATACAGTGCATATGTCAAGAACAATGCAGTGATTCAATGGTCTAAAATAGTATATAAGATACAGTTGAGTCTCAAAAAAAAACAAGCACTAATAAATAAATGAACGTTGATATTATGAGGTTTCATAGCATAAATGAGTCAATGTTATGAATACCATATGGTGTTGTAGCAATATGGCATATTGGCATGGCATTAAAGCACAAATAGATGTGCAAGAATAGACCAAAAGTAAAAGAGCAATCATGTACATAGAAGTACATGGTACATAGCATGATACATATTCCTCAGTAATGAAATGAGAGAGCACTCAATATCAAGAAAAATGGAAGAATCTACAGGACAATAACATCCTCACTGCCAAACAAAGATACTACATGCTATCTAAAATAGAGCATATCTAAAGAATATAAAAATAATAACATGTTCTACATAAGAGCCATTTGAATGCATGGAGGAAATTAGATAGCAAAGGGAAACTTTAACCAAAGGATAAAGGGACATGGTGTGGATTTCATCCAAACAAAGAATATTGTGAGTAGTGACCCTGTAGAAGGAAACATTTTGGTTCAATATCCTTAGCAAAAATATTGTTATGACTATAACCACAGGATAAGGTAGCAGTGAGTGAAGGAAAAGAGTGAAACGGGTTGTAACAATGACATCATAATAATCAATATACACAGGCATAAGAAGCATCTTTGACATTGAATGGAAGGAATATATGTTTATCAGAATCACAAGTATGTATCATTAAGATCTAATTTTCAAGATAAGACATAATGTTCCTCCATGAAGTGACAAAATAATTCATACAAGGTAAGCAATCATTAAGTTAATGATTTATTGTTCCAAGCATTAGTGATATATTGGGTGAGAAACATAAACAACTCATGAACCCATGGCTTGAATCCACAAAATAGAGAAAATGAATAGAGTTTGAGCATACTTTTAAGAGAAACAGAGATGCAAACCCTCTTAAAGTAAAATTTAAGCAAATGAAAGGAAAAGCCATTTGTGTTATCCTCACAAATATTTCAAGTTTTCAAGCTTCGTGAATGTTAAATCCTTGAGCTCACAGTAAAATGCAAAGAGACCTTTATTTTCCTGTAGCTATTAATTATGAATAAATAGTGATGTAAAAGGTGTAGAGATGTGAATTTCAAATTCATACCATCAAGTTTCTTAGTGAGAGATGTTTGAATTTAGTTTGAATGTTGCTAACAGAGCCAAAATGTGGTCAGGAAGTGTTAAAATGCTCATGGAGAAGCCATATCTTATATTTACCCTCTGAAAAATGCAAAAGGTGAAAGAGAGCATACAGGTATAGAAAACCCTTGTGTCATCTTATTATATAATGAAAAAATAAGTACAAGTGTATGAGAAATAATGAGGTCGCGACCAATGCAGTAACAGAGAAGCATTAAAGAAGATACCTTGAAGAAAAGAAGTGTTGATAGTTTCAAATAGGACAATCTGTCGGCCTACAGAAACTTTTAAATGGCAAGGGTTTGTTTTAAATTTAATATCTTCATGGTTTTTAAAATATACAGGACAAGACCCTTAAAAGAATACAATGTTTTCAAAGGATAATGACCATCAAGCCATTGAGAGGGTCGTGATATGTGCATAATAAGCTTGAACAAAGGAAGTAAAAAAACCCTTGTAGGTTTCTTTGCATATTTTCATAAGGAAAAGAAGTCTAAAAAGATTCAAGAAAACCCTCAAAATAATCAAAATAGTGGCACATTGAATATAAATTGATATTTTTGCATTAACAAAGCACAGAGTTCTAGATTTATATGCCTTTAAAGAAATCGAGAAATAATCTCAAACTTACCAGCGGAATAGTTTTGCAAGGTATTTTCATAAGTCTTCATAGGAAATGGTCGAAACACCTTCAAACCCTAGCAACATCTCATGTCAACAACCAGAGAAAAATGAAATGTGAAAGTGAATTTGATATTAGGGTTTTGAGAAACCTAATATCATTATAGGGTAAATTTTTTATGCCTTCATTTTTTTATGGAGAAAGTGCTTTAATGTATGTCGTGGGTTAGAATGGTGAAAAGTGCATTTTATGCCTTAGCTTATTTGTTTGAAAATGAAACCCCACTCTTAGGCTTTGAGAATTATAATATTAATATTAATATTTTATTAAAGTGATATTTATTAAGAAACAATCTTTGGCTAGTGTAAGTGCAGAAATATGGGGGACCAAAAAGGGGGTATAAGATGTCACTTTCTTCTGAAATCAGCAAACTTTGAACTTTGACGGGAAATTAAAGATAGTTAGACTCAAAAATTAAAGATGAGACAAGAACAAGAGTTTTAGTACTCTAAATCTAGTTTCTAAACTACTAATTTATTTTTAAAATGGTGGGGATTAAGGCCCTCAAAAAGGGGGAGCACAAAAATTGGTCTTATTTTTTATGAAAAATATAACATGGCGGTTGGTGTGCTCCCCCTTAAATGTTGTGCAATGTTGCATTCAATGCAATATTTTACTTGCACTGTTTTACATAGGGCGTATGCCCTATGTAATAATAGGAGAGAGAGAGAGAGAGATAGAGAGAGAGAGAGAGAGAGATTGTAAAATTTTGATCAAGTTTGTCAAACTCAAGTGAAATGAACTTATCACAACTTATGTTGATTACAAAAATAGGGTGATTTGCAGGGATGAAGAGCATCTTAAAAAATTAAGAAAATGGTGTGCACCATGGAATTTTGTGTCATTCTCAAGGTGCTAATTTTGTCTTGGTGGTGCGAGGCGTTGGCCATCAATCTCATCTTGTACAACGAAGTTCACCTAGGGTGTTGCCTAAAGATCCCATGAGGGGCGCTGCCTCTAAACCCCGTTGAATAATTTGGGGGGAACTAAGCTAATAAAAGTGGGGAAATTTGACCTCCAACTTTGATTAGAATATATATAATAAAATTAGGGTTTAGGGGAAAGAAGGGGAGAGGTGGAGAAGATGTAGAGAAGGAAACAAGGAAAGAGGGAGAGAAAGAGAGGGAGAAGGGATAAAGGATTAAGGTTGATGGATTATCGTTATAGGTTTGAGAGAGAGAGAGAGAGAGAGTCCTAAGGGGACTAAAGGGGTCTTAAGGGATCTTAGGATACATTAATGTACCCTATGACCCCTTAAGACTACTTATGACCCTTTAGGACCCCTCTCTCTACACCATAAAGGTTGTAAGGGTTGTTAAGGGGTCATAATACACATTAATGTGTCCTAGGAACCATTAATACCCCTTATGACCCCTTACCATAAGAGGTTCTAAGGGGTCCTAGGAGGCATTAATGTGTCCTTAGGACTCCTTATAACCCTATATGACCCCTAAGAATTATGGTAAGGGGTCATAAGGGGTCTCAAGACACTTTCATGTGTCCTAGGACCCCTTATGACCCTTCTCTCTACATCTTAGGGGTTGTAAGGGTTGTAAGGGTTGTTAAGGGGTCCTAGGACTCATTAATGTGTCTTAGGACCTCTTAAGACCCCTTAGGACCTCTTACAGTCCTAAGGGGTCTTAAGGGGTCCTATGACACATTAATATGTCTTAGGACCCCGCATGACCCCTTAGGACCCTTTAGGACCCTTAAGATGTATGGTAAGGAGTTCTAAGGGATCACAAGTGTTCCTAGGATACATTAATGTGTCTCAAGACCCCTTTTGACCCTTTAGAACCCTTTAGGACCCCTCTCTCTGCATTTGAGGGGTCATAAGGGTTGTTAAAGGGTCCTAGGACACATTAATGTCTCCTATGAGCCCTTAAGACCTCTTATGACTCCTTACCATACACTAATGTATGGTAAGGGGTCTTAAGTGGTCCTAGAACACATTAATGTGTTCTAGGACCCCTTATGACCCTTTAGGAACCCTAATATGTATGGTAAGGGGTCCTAAAGGGTCATAAGGGGTCAAAAGAGGTCCTAGGACACATATAAATGTGTCCTAGGACCCCTTATGATCTCTTATGACCCTTTAATATCCCTCTCTCTACCTCTTAGGGGTCACAAGGGTTCTTAAGGGGTCCTAGGAGACATTAATGTGTCCTAAAACCCCTTAAGACCCCTCAATACCCATTAGGATCCCATACCACACAATAGTTTATGGTAAGGGTTCCTAAGGGGTGTTAAGGGGTCCTAGGACACATTAATGTGTCTTAGGACCACTTAACACCCCTTATGACCCTTTAGGACCCCTTACCATACATTGTAGGGGTCATAAGGGGTCTTAAGGGGTTCAAGGACACATTAATGTGTATTAGGACCCCTTGTGATTTCACGCCCCGCCAGGGAACCAAAGAGGACAAGCTAACTAACTACTAAGAGATGTGAATTTTTTTTTCAAAGAAATGTTACAAACTAATATAAGTCCTCTCAGGTTCCCTAACGCCACTATTCAAGAAACATAATATAATCTATTCATTTATACATTAAGATATTCGTAATGTGCATTACAAGTTACCCATTAAGGCATTGATGGAATAATCTAAGCTTACTAAATTCATTCCTTTATTTTTAACATTATGAAATTGGACTGAGAGCACCAAACTGAGCTAGATCCTATGCGTAAAAAATGTACTATCCAAGATGAAAAATCCTAATTCATGACATAAAGAATCAATTAGGTCACTTCCATGATCAAACAACCTCTCCACCAACCAAAACACCCCAAAACCCAAGAAACCCTAATTTTTGGCACTTGGCCCTCAAAGTAGCGCAGTTGGCATGACTTGTTGCGTATTTGGTTATGACCTACGCACTTGGTTATGACTTCCATGCACTTAGTTAACCTGCATACTTGGTCACGAGATTTGCGCAGTTGGTCCCAGAACTGCGTAATTGGTCACTTATTGTGCAATATGGTTGGAAGTAGTGAGTTGTAGGTTGTTCTTACAGGTAAAATTGGGCATAATGAGGGCCCTGGAAGAAGAATCTAAGGAAGACCCAGTTGAGATCTCCTTGTTTACCTTCCAAAACACTCCTTAAAACCATCTTTCCTTTAGGACCAATCTGTCTAACTCAATGGAAACCGACATAGGCATGACTGAAGAAATATGGTGAAATAAGATACTGTATGCAATCAAATAGATCCTACTCTTTCCTAAAGGTTCCTAAATACCTCAGAGTATCTAATAACACAACCAAAAGTATCAAACATGACAATACAAGAAGATTTTAACATCATATGATACAATCAGAGTTAATATAGAAAGAGTAATTCACCCAACCATATTTCCAATAGCATAATTCCTTTGAGAAATAATTTTCATCAATGAGAGGAAAACATCTAATGAAGACATAATCATAACACCACACATTAAAGCTTCCTATGATCAAAAGAAAGAAAACAAGCCAATACAACACACAGACATAAGTATGGAAAACATATATGAAGGATCTCCTTCTAGGATAGATCCTACCTGGAGGCCTGTGGAGAAACTATTGTGGGGGAAGTCCTAGATCTCTTCAGCCAACCTTCTAAACTCCTTCAGGTTCCATATGCATAAGTCTCTTCTCGATACAACAAAAAACTTCCATAAACTAGCTATCGAGAAAATACAAAGATCTCTCCCAAAATATCAATAATGTATCTCTGAGAAAATTCTCTTATCCTCCCTCCTCCTTCCTTTCCAAACTCCTCCCATAAGTATCTTACAGGAGTGATTGCATGGGAAAATTCTAACTGTTGCAACCATTCATAACCAAAGTTTGGTTAATAGTTTAGAGTTTTAATTATTAAATTATTCATTAGTTGCAAGATATTCCCGTATAATATAACATTCTTAATTTATTTACTTTAGTAAAGATTAATGCATATATCTCTAACACAAGGTATTTCTATATTTAATATCTCTTAGTTTACTTTTATTTACCTTAGCCATTCAAGAATTCATCTCAAGGTAAATATTTAATAAGTTGATAATTACTTTCGTATTTACTATAGTCTTTTAACAATATTGTTACACAAATCATAAATACATATAATCATTTAATTCTTATCTTTGTATATATATATATATATATATATATATATATATATATAT
>MU225409.1:981489-996825 GCA_018584345.1 Thuja plicata
CTCTTCAGTTCAAAAAGGTAACTCATAATTAGCTCTTCAGTTAACCAAACTCTATCTCCTCTTTACCAAATGAAGAGGTGGAGTTTACTGAGGACCTCTCCTATTCCTTTTGATCTCAACCGTTCATTTTATCACCAAATCCTATATAATAAACCCTTCATAACCATTTGAAAGATCCAGGATTTCAAGCTCTCGTGCGCCATTACTCCGTCAGTTTGGTTCTAGCATTCAAGCCATCTTGCGATCACACACCCATTTCAATTAGCAAATTCTCAACACTTATCAAGTCATAGACGTTGCCCCACCAATACTGAGCATCAAGAACAACATTTCAGAAGGAGTAGAGAGAGACAATAGAAGCTTAAAGCATCGTGGGGTTTGCATTCATTTGTTTTCCTTTCTCTTGCTTGTACATTTTATTGATTACGTTTCATTGTTATTCGTTTTAGCAGTATCGTGTATTTGATTCATATTAATTGTGAAACCTTTGCTACTGACCCTTACCTTTGGAAAGCTTGGGAATCCATGGATCACGAGAGAGAGAGGCCTACACGTGTCAACAGGGCGCATTGCCTCAATGGTTAAACAACTTCATCTTGGTCTCTAACCCTTTACGCCTGCCGTTAGATATTTTTTTAACTTACAATGCCTTTACTGCTCTGTAAACCTGGGACCCATGATGTTATCAGTGCTAGATGTCACCATGGCACAATGCCTCAATTAATATATCTTGAGCACTTTTACTTTAAGGTTTTACGCCATCCACATGATCAAATTGAACTTGATCGGTCTTTAATTCCTTCTAACTTTAGCCCGTAACTTGTCTTTAACTAGTCTTTAACCCTGGGTACCTGAAATCCTTTGTATCTCCAAGTCGCTAGATCAATTGTTTAACTCTGAGTTTATCATGAGATTAAGCGACATCCACAAGATCAAGACTGCATCAACGGCCTGCACTGCATCTTTGAATTGAAAGGCTTGACACAAAATTATCTAGTGATCTAGCGACAACCACAAGATCATGATTCGATCAATGCCACATACATCATCCTGACAAACTCTAAACTGAACCCGACTTTAAATTCCTTGACCTGGGTATATCTAGAGATTCAGCGACAAAGGCCTTCTCCAGATCTCGCAATGTTTGATCTAACCCTGAGTTTATCACGAGATCTAGCGACAACCATGAGATTACAACACGATCAATAATCCAGAACTTGAACCTGATAGACTTCACTTTAACTCTAATTCATTTCGAGATCATGCGACTGAGAATATCTCGCAACCTCCAAGTCTTTGGCCTAACCATGGTTTAGTTTAGAGATCTAGCGCACACCCACCAATTAGAACCTGATCATGAACACATGTCTACATTTGAATCTTTATCTCTGAATCGCCGAATAGAACTCAACTAGAGCTTGATCTTGACTCAGGTTTATCTGGAGATCAGGAGATAAAGGAATCGTTGAATCTCTGAATGATTTCACTAACCCTTGGTCTACTCCGAGATCTAGCACCATCCATAAGATTAAAACATGATCGACATCCTATGCGTGATCTCCATAACTTAGTTAACTCAACCATTTCATTTTGAGATCTAGCTCTGGCCCTCCAATTTGAACATGAACAAAACTTGATCAACGACTTGTGCTTGATCTCCAGATCAAAAGGGCATATTATTTTTCATTTTGAGATTAAGAGATAGACAAGGAGGGTAAAGCGTACATGTGAAAAGAGACACTTAAGTCATTTTAAAAAGTAACAGGGTGAACCCACAATAGTGGGTTACACTTTTTCGGAGGAAGCAATTCCTGCTGAAATTCGCAAAGCAGGCGGATTTAGAAAGTACTTTTGATAGAAATTAAGGACTTTCGATAGAAAGTAATTTCTATCAAAGGTACTTGATTAGGGGAAATTATAGTCAAATACTTTCGATAGAAAGTAGTTTCAATTGAAACTAATTAGTTTTGATCGAAACTAGTTTCTATTGAAAGTCTATGATTAGAGGCCATTGTAGAGGTTAACACAAGTCTGAATTTTTCATGGCTTCGGGGCTCAAGCGCAGGGCTCAAATGGAAGAATAAGGAGATTTCCTTTTTCATCGCACATGTACTATGAAAGAGATTTCTAACGAATATAGATTTGATAATTTTTAAATTAATTAGGCCTATGTTTTTTGACGTGCATCGAGTATTGGGTTTTTATCAAATATAAACCTCCAAGTTTGACGTTCAATGAAAAATAGTAGAAAAGAGATTTTTTTTTTGAAAATTAACAGTGCCCTCCATCTTCAAGTCTACTTTCTATTAAAAAAAAATTGAATTTCGATAAATACACAACAAGTTATAAGCTATGTAATCAAGGTATGTCAAATTATGGTTTACTCAACTTCAAACATTCATAAAATATGCAATAATCATGATAATGTCGTCAAACCAATTGCATGACCTCCGTATGGATGTTGCAAAACTAAATTAGAAAGAAGCACATTAATATCTATTTTAGAAAAATCTTCTGATTTCAAACAGTTTAATGGCAATATGCATCTGAATCTGAAAGGTTTTTTCAAAATGTAGAGTTCAGTGTCCATTCAGGCAAAAAAGTGTAACCCACTATTGTGGGTTCACCCAACATGAAATTAGAACAAGTCACGTAAGAGCCAGGGCTTTAATCATGAATTGCTCAAAGAATTAGGGTTTCTAGACCTAAAAATAACAAGGACTCTGGACCAGGCCTGAAAAATATGGAGAACAATGACAAAGACCAGGAACATGAACATAAACCATACAAGCTGGGCTCTACCCTTGTGGGAGCCACATTTACTCCACTTGTAGCCAAATTTTGGTAGAATGGGAAATTTGGGTAACAAAAACAAGAGAGTACTCTATCAAATTAGGGTACTAAATTCAAGGGAAGATTAAAAATACACATGAATGGAAAGATAAAGTATGTTGAGACTCATATGTCTTGCCTAAGGATGGTGCATTCCTATAGGTTTCCCTGTACAAATGATGCTTGAAAAATGACATGCTAAACAATATTGGCATAATTGGATCATCAAGGTGTGTGCTATGTAAAAAGGAATCAGTAACTTCATACCATATCTTCTTAAATTGTGAATTTGCTTCACTTTGTTGGGATTGGCTACTCAATTCTCTATCCTAGTTTGGGTTGAGGTAGTCTTGCTTAATGAATTTTTTATAAATGTGGCCACAAATTTGCAAAAAATCCTTATGGGTAATAATTTGGGTCATTGCACTTGCACATCTAGTTTGGAAAATTTGGAAGGAGCGAAACAAAAGAATCTTTAAGGATGAAAATATATAGATTTATGATGTCATTGAAAAGATTCACAAAGACATTATCGAAATAGAAAATTCTATGGGAATTAAAAAAATACAAGATTCTCTAATTGGGATGAACAAATTCAGAAGCAATGGATGGATTTACAAAGGCCCATGATTCCAACAGCTAAATTAGAATGTATTTTAGTCAAACGAATATGCCCAATATTTCATAGATGAAAAATAAATGTTGACTGGTCTACAAAAGGTAACCCCCGACCAGTTGAGGTAGGTTGCATCATTCAAAACTGGACTGGTGGTTGTATATGGGCTGCATCCAAAAACCTAGGCAGTTCCACCAATAATGAGGTAGAATTTGAGGCCCTTATATTTGGACTGCAATTATGTAAGGAAAAAGGTATTTGAAACATTGATATTGAAGGGGATTCCCAAATAGTTATTACTGCGGTTTCTTAGGGAGATACTCTGAACTAGAAGCTTAGTTGTCAGCTCATGATTGCCAAAAGAATATTATCAGAATTAGGGGAGCACACAATATCAAATTTATTCAGAGAGGCCAACAAAGCTGCGAACCTTCTTGAAAATATTCATGTGACACAAGAACATAAAAATAACAATGAATGATGACTGCCCAAAATGGCCGAAGTTGGAAAGAAATTGTACAAAAGATAACATATGAGGCAAAGTAACTTGATTTGGATAAGGAATGTTCGATCATAACACTTGAATTTTTTGATGGGCTTGAACAAGTTGGAGAATAAGATGATGCATAAGAAAATGAGATAGGAAATGAAGATCAGGGGTCATCCATGAGAAAGAGGAAGAGGCCAGCGAAGAACATTACTAGACAAGCATGGGATGCCTTTCACACTGGGGTCATAAACAATGATTTTTTTCTAATCTCCTAGCTATAATTAGGTCCGAGTAATGGCGAATAGGAGAAATCAACACATAACACGTGATGGATCTTGGTTTGGGTTTGACACTATTGTATTGAAAAGACTAGTCAAGTAGGGATTATGATAACTACATGTTGTAAATGACATGTATGCCTATACAAAATGTATGGTTTTTAGTTAGGTAGACACTAAACAAACTTTCTCTAGATGTAATGGGAGCTATCCCTTAATCTGATAACACTTACCTATTTTTATTTTATTTTTTAAAATCTTAATAATTGAAATTCCTTATAAGAATCTAAGGCCAATGTTTTACAATTATTGCAAACTTTTATTGAATAGTACAATGTTATGCATTACAGTAAAAATAATATATAATACTTCAATTTAAATATAAAATATGAATAAATTAAATTTAAAAATATAATGCCACTACCATAATTTAAATAATAAAGAGTAGAAAATATAATTTTAAAAATACCAATGTTGGCATGTTGTGATGGTTAAGTTATTGTGTTGTTCTTGTAATCAAGGTTCAAATCCCATTGGGGATGAGGCCCCCCCACTTGTGATCTCATTGGTTCATAAAAATAATACAATACAATTAAACACAATTAAATAATACAATATAACATAAAACTAAAAGAAATTTGTTTTAATTACTAATAAAGACATCAAATTGAGAACTCAAAGCACTTAGCCAGACAACAAGTACTAATTAATTACCTGCTTGACTCATAACTCAACATATTTTTTTTCAAAATATATACTCTAATTGTTAACAATGTATAAATGATACTCAACATAATTTTTTTTTTCAAAAATACACCTTAATTGTTTACAATTTATAAATAAATGATTCTAAAAATGTGTATCTTGTAAGCACTATATAATCTACCATGAAGTTGAAGAGGGAACTTGAAGGCATCATATTTTGAGGTAAGGGTGACCATCATCTAAATAATTTAGAAACCCTCATAAACCTCACTTACCGGATGGCCAAATAAACCACCCCATACAAATTGTAATTCCCATGGTACAAACTCAATTAGAGTCCATTCGAAACGCACCATGTTAATCTGTTAACCGAACCAATTAAAACCGACAATATCAATCTCAGTACCGGCTCTGAAGGTTGTGAAGTCGCTCGCCACAAAACAAAAAATCAGTCGCAGTTAAAAGACTAGAAGGGCGGACCAGGCGGTCCCGGGGGTCCCGGTGGTCCGGGCGGGCCGGGCGGACCCGGGAAAGGAGCGGGCGGTGGGAAAGGAGGAGGCGGCCCGCCGAAAAAACCCGTGCTGCACAACTCCAGAAGCCAGCAGCAGCACAGAAACGATAAGCTGCTCAAATTCACCGCAACCAAAAATTAACAAATCAAACAACAAAAAACATTTTAGTGTGATGATATAGGACAGTAAGAATTGAAGAATGTGCTTACCATTGTGTGATACAGTCACCGAATCCACTGGAAGGCGGCGGCGGCGGAGGAGGAGAGGCAGGAGGTCCTAATAACGGCGCCGCCGGACCTGGAGGAGGCCAGTAGGGAGCAGGAGGCGGCGGCCAATAAGGAGCAAGGGCGGGCGGAGGAGGGGCGAATGCTGGTGCCGGAGGGCCGGGTGGACCGAAACCTGGGGCCGGAGGACCGGCTGGTATTCCCGGCGCGGGTGAGCCGGGAGCTGGAGCAGGTCCGCCTTGAAACCCAGGATCTCCTGGTCTCATTTGTGCTCTGTTCTGTATTCGTTTTGGTGCTACAAATCGGGTGTTTTGTAATGCTTTTGCTCTTGAGCAATGTATTTGGGAAGAGACTGGATTGTGTTTGCAATGCAACTACCATTCTCTTCTAGCTACCCTCTCTTAGATTGGTAGCTATATATGTTTGCATAAGAGGATGCGTAAAGGCCATGTGTAGTGTATTTGTGTAATTTTTATTTTTATTTTTATTTTTTATTTTTTTTGTAATTATGAGATGTCCCCGCGACCTAGTCCGACGACCTAGCATTCCGTATTTTGGGTACCAAGGGCGAGCTGAGGCGAGACTAATCCTCAAGGGATGAACCAAACCGCCCGCAAGCCAGGTTAATCTCGTATCTTGGGTAGTATTTGTGTAATATTAATATTGATAATTTTTTTTGGTTTTGAGAGCTCATGTAGCCACATTTGGTGAACCACAATAATTTCATGCTTTATGTCTCTAATTTTCTTTCTATTGTTTTGTGTTATTTCTATGTTTTCTCTACTTGTTTAAATCTCAACAAATAGAGGAATGGGAGAAAAATAGCAAAATCTAAAATTTATGCAATATCCATTAAAATAAATAAACTTGAAATCAAAGGAATGAATAGAAATTTAAAAAAATAAAATTAAGAGGTACATTATAAGTGTATTTTCAAAAAATAAAGTTTTAGTCTGTATATTTGATCTGCACACAAACTCAATGAAACATTAATAACGTGTTAGTCAAATTGAATTGAAAGATAAACTACAATTAGATCTATTGAAATGAAAAACCTATTGAGCGTCTCATTGCTCTCCAGTTCTAAGGACTATTGCTCTCAGCTGCATAAGAGATCCTAGTGACAACTTAGAAAATGAGAAATGTTATATGATTGATGATGCAAAGCTAAATGCAAATTACCATTATGATCCTAATTAAGAATGCTCAAAGCTAAATGTTAATAAGTGAGTATATGTGAATTGATAGTAAAGTAGTGATCTAAATGTGAATTGGTGATTTACACTAAGAAATGCCTTCTATTTATAGGAATTCCCAAGGGTAGGGGGCAGAGCGATTTAACCTTAATCAAAGTATGGGTGAGGTTAAGGTTGAGTGATGTGTCCCTTTTGTGTGGACAAGATTGCTTTATAGGATTGAGTGGTCAAGATAGCAAAGCCTTTTTGGTGAGCCATGTGCTTTCTTTTCTCATTCCCCATTGGTTGAGTGACTTTTCGTCACATAGTGATGGGCGAGAGAAATTAGGATTTAATTAATTCAAAAGGATTAATTACTTTAGCCATGTTTGATTTAATAAATTAAATTTAATCAATTGATGCACTAAGCAATTAAATGATTAATTCAATTACCTAGTGATTTGATTTATTGATTGCAATTAATTCAAAATAGCTTGGATTTGATTGATTTTTGCTTTGCCTTGCTTTGACTTGCATTGACCACTTTTAGGTGTATACAAAAGTAAATAATATACATATTAAAATAACTTTTGGGGGGATTATATAACAAACAAAATAACTTTAGTGTAAAATAAAAAAAATTATAATTATACCTTCAAATGTAAGGTATTAATATTGAGCACGGTAAATCAATTAGTATTTTTGTTAGTTCATAAGCTTTTCTGGGTTCATCCCTCCCTTAAAGAAAGACAGGATGTGAAGTAGGAGACCCTGGAGAAAGGCTAGAGGCTAGATCAAAGTCAATTTTGATAGGGCATCAATAGGCAACCCTGACTCTAGTGTTGGTTACATGGCACGTACGTAGAAGGTAACATAATTGCCTTTGAAGCACATACGTTGGATTGCGGTACCAACGACGATGTTGAAGCTAAAGCGACTCTCCTAGCAGTTGAATTTGTGAAAAAAAATAATGTGGACCAAATGCATCTCTAAGGTGATGCACATCATTGTTAATGCCATCACCAATGGTAAAATACATGTGTGGAAATTGGATAAAATTATCCACATTATTAGAAGCAAAATTCAAAAATTTCAAAATCACACATATTTTTAGAGGGGTCAATCAAGTTGTCAACTCTGTACGTGGGTATTGTCATTCCAAGTAGGCAATCCCAACTCAGTTTTTAAAGATTTCTAGGGACTTCTATGAATGGAGTAGCTATCATTATAACAAGGTAGCATCTTAGATGTACGTTTAAATTGAATGTAATTTACTTCTTAAGATGGTGAAATGTGCGAAGGATAATTTGATAACAAAGTCCCAAGAAAGATGATCATTTCATTTTGCACTTTCAAGTGACTTCATTCTCTAGCATTTGGTTAGTTTTTGTTGTCGACAGATACTTTGAACTATCAATTTTGTACATACTGAAGAGATAGGCAGTGGTTTAGCCACTTTTTGTAATAATGTTTTATTTGATATCAATGAAATACAAATACAAACTTTAAAAAAAAAATAGTATTTTGATTGAAGTGTTTAACAAATAAAACATGTTTTTAAAATTGAAGAGAAATAATTTAATTTTATATAAAACTTAGATAAAAAAACATGATAACATAAATTATAGTAAAATTGCTCATAAAGAGCTCGTTAATGTGCCTTTGGGGGTTCATCTTGCGCATGTTGATAGGTTGGAGGTATTATGGAGTAAGCCATATCAAGGATGGGTCAAAGTAAACTTTGATAGGACATCTAAAGGAAATCCAGGCCCTTATGGTGCTGGATGTGTGGCAAGGGGTTGCAATGGTAACATACTTGCTATATAAACCAAAAAGCTTTCGAAAGGAACAAATAATGAGGCTGAAGTCCAAGCAACGCTATTGGGAGTTGAACTTGTAGTAAAGTTATGTGTTGAACAACTCCATCTTGAAGGGGATTCATAGGTGATTGTCAACACGATCACAAATAACAAAGCTCAAGTATGGAGGATTGAAAAAGTGATCAATATAATACGTAAAAAGTTGACATTCTTAAGAAATTTCAAGGTGTCCTATATATAGGGAAGGAAACGAATTGGTGGATTCTCTATCTAAAATAGGGGTAAGTGCACCAAGATGGTGAAGAAAAAGGGGGGTATAAGTGGCCACTTTTTTTTTTTCTAAAATCAAGGAAACCTGAACTTCACAGAGAGATTTGAGGGTCATGCACTAAAAACTAGGAGATGTGAAAAGAATAAGAATTATAGTACTATGAATATAGTTTCCAAAATACTAATGTTTTTGGAAAATGGATAAGATTAATAGGGTCAAACCTCTCACGCACGAAAAATTGTTCCAGATTTTTTCAGAAAAAATATAACATAGTTGTTTCTGTGCGCTTCACAAAATATATAGTTAGATTTGGTATTTTGCAAAACCCTTTGGTAGGAAGGTAGGTAAGAGTGAGATCTAGAAGCTGTGTATATTTTTGTAATTTTATGTTGAATATTTTTTTATTTATGATTTTTTAAAGTGATCGCATCCTGAAAATATGGTACATGTTCATGCGCTGGGCATAACTTGCATCAAAATAATAAAAAAAGCAAACTTTTTTTAAAAAAGTGTATAGAATCTAATGAAGAACAATAATATGTAATTTTTTTAGAATTTGGTTAAGAAGGTAAAAATTTATTTAAAACATGGTATACATATGTCTGTGAGGACTGTCAAGACACTGGTAAAGAAAATTAAAGTTTATTATGCTAATGTTGTCCAAAAATAGAAAAATTAATATGGTCAGAAAGTTGAGAAGATGTGCGAGATAATGGTGGTAATTTTAGAGATACCCACTTGATTATTTGTAAAGTTGATGACAATGAAGCTCATAAATCATGTTGGAAGATGAAAAAATGTGTAAAAGGACAAAAATGGAGGGAAAATGGGCTTGCAAGCCTTAGGGTTGTTTTCCTAGTCTCTTACCTAGCCAAAACCGCACGGGTTTTAATGTGCAAATAATCCGCTCAGGTTTTAAAAAGTAAAACTTACCATGCATAATTTTACATATGTATAGACATACATATATAATATGTGTTTATATGTATTTATGCATATCTATAGTTATATATACATATATTTATATGTATATGTGTTTGTATACATGGCTGTCTCTCTTCATTTCCTCTCTCTCGTCTTCCTTCCCCATCACCGTTGTTGTCTATTTGGAGCTCTCTCTCTCTCTCTCTCTCTCTCTCTCTCTGTGGTTCCTAGTTTTCCATAACCCGTACGGGTTATGTAGAACTAAGGCCAACATTTTTAGTCCTACATTACGTGTACGAGTTATGTGGAAATTTAAACTTTGTATTTAGGTTTACATAACCCATACGGGTTATGAGGAAGTCAAAATATTTTACTCCCAACTGCCTTAAAACTAGCATTGTAACTTGTTTCAAGGTCCCATTGTTGTTTCACAGGTATTTATGCGACAATAACATTCAGGTTTTCATTTTGAATGATTGATTTGTCTTGTCTTTTTGTTTGATTTTGAAGTTATTTTGTCATTTTTACTTTAGATTATAGCATAATGATGTTCATTTTTTGTTTTCTTTCTATTTGATTGTGGATGTTCGTCGTGATGTTATGTGTAGGATAATCAACAATATCAACAATGGGAAAGCACAAAAGAGGAACAAATGAACAATGAGAGGCAACAAAGGAAAGAAAAAGGGACCGTAGAGGAGATTACGTGAAGGTACATCATCTAATACACCTAATGAACATGATGAACATGCAACAATTCAAATTGATATGATGAATGCACGATATCAAAATGATCAACATAGACCAATTCAAATGCATGTGATGAATACACCTAATGAATGCGATGAACATACACCATTTGAAATTGATGTGATGAATGCACCCAATTAAATTGAAGAAGATACACCAATTGAATTTGATGTGATTAATGCATGTAATGAAAATGAAGAGCATGCACCAATATTAACACCTCCTAGAATAATTCATAGAAAACCAAAGTTTATAATTGACATTGATGAAAATATTTTGAATGATATGGAGGATTAATTTTTTGAAAGAAAATGTAGAAGAACGGTTAGAGGAATGTGGAAAAACTATTTTGAAAACTTAAATCAAAGTGGAAGATGCCAATTAGTTGTTGAAATGATTAAAAATCTAAAATTTAGAGAGACAATGAAAATTTTGGGGTTAAGAACATTTGAAAATAATAGTGAAAGAACCATTATGAAAAATCTATTTGATGCATACCAAGCCATTAGTTTGAAATCACATACTAAAGATGCTAATGTTACTCAACGTGTCCTCACATCAACCATAATGGGAAATCAAATAAAAAAATCATGTTTAATAAGCAAAACAAGAAAGTCATTAAGGATAAGTAGAACAACATTACACAATGCCTTAGAGAGGTGAGAGAAAATTGAGGATCCTAACAATAATTCTCTTTTGACATTCTCAGGTAGACTCCCACACAAGGACAAGGTTGTTGTTGATGCATTAACAACGGTAATTGAAAAGTTTTGGCATGACAACACAAGGCTTTAACCCAACCAAAGAGATATTGTTAAAAGGTGAATTGGATTTAGAAATCGTGAGCCACATCCAACACACTATTTAGATATGACTCAAACAAAATTTTACGAAAGGTTTCTTTAAATTTTTCCTCAGATTAGAATTAACCAAAGATTTTTTGAGATGACAAAACCATTTTATGTTAAGATTAATCATGCATGTACTACATGTTGTTGTAGGGTCCATGTTGATTTTTTCATGCATTATGATATTTATCGCCATGTATGTTGTACTTTGCACAATAACAATGTTTCGTAGGAATGTGGTCTAGTTTATATTGGAAAATACAAGTCAGTCACAAATGGTGTTAAAGATGGAAAAGAATTAAAGAGGTGTGAGTTAGTGAAAAAGGATACATGCATAGTTGATTTTATGAATTTTTTTCAAACTAGTTTATGAGTACATAGGTCATACACATAGAGAAAGGTGGTTAGATGAGAAATTCAAGTTGTGTAAGGACACTTGTCCCCTCGATATTATTGTCTCTGTCGTTGATTTTTCTGAGAATTGTACACTAAAACCTCAAAATGAAGTGCAACCTATGTATTACCACTCTACACAAATTATAATTTTTGTACACATAGAATTCATGCATGCATACGATAGTACAAAGGAGGATAGAATGGTTAAAGAGAGTATCACTTCTATATCAGTGTTTACCACACTCATTCATCAGAGTTTTTGCAAGGATCCTTTATAGTTTTCTATGACAATTTAAGGGAAAGAGATATAAGATACAACCAACACATAATATGGTCGGACAATTGCACCGTACAATTCAAGAATGCAAGGATGTTCTATTGGTTGACAAGGATCCATGTGTCAAGCGGTGTGCAAAATTTTTGGAATTTCACTAAGGTAGGGCATGGAAAGGGAGAGTATGATGGTGTGAGAGCATGTGTGAAAAGAGCTCCTACTAGATAGGAATTGAAGTACGATGGTAGTGCAATGTTAATAGATGCAAAAATAATTATGCAATGGTGCAACTCTACGATGAGACTAGGTAATGTAGGTAAGTCTATGGTTTGTAGATATTTTGGTTAATACATGAAGCTAACATTGAAAACTATGTAGATTGTTGTACACTTGTAGGATCAAGTGACATGCATTCATTTAGAAATTCAAAAGCAACATCATTAGCTATTTATACTGGACAAATTGCATGCTTTTTCTCTTCATGTATGCATTTTGTGTGGGATTAATGTGAATCAAGAGAGTGGGTTGACCAATGGTATTTTAGACCTTTGCAAACCCTAGATACATATCAACTTCCTAGAGCACTATAAATGAACCAGATTGAAGCATAAATAGATTTTGACCATGTATTTGACCTAGTTGAACTAGGCAATTTCTCAATTTATTACTTAGTTAAAATCAATTTAAGGCTCAATTTATTGGTACTTTATGTTGATTTTGGTATTAACTTATATCCTTTTATTAAACGTAGGTCATGTATATGCAGTTATTGCAGACAAGAACAATGAAGAAGGAACAAATTACTTTTTGTCTCGTTGTATTGAGGCCAAAAAAAATTGACAACTACAGTCATTGATGGATAGGGTATTGAGTACCCAATAGGATCCATTGTTGTGACAAGGACATGGCTTAGAAGGTACCATTGTTGTGTTGAGTTGTATTAAGACCTCTTAAACTCATCTTATTACACTTTGCATTGATTTTTGCATTAACTTATCCTTCTATAAAATGCAGGTACCCTATCAAAAATTCTAATCACTGGTTGTTTGAGGACTTTGAGACACATAGACATATTCTTCATTACTCTAACCTTGTTGTTGCAACAAATATTCAATTGATTAAATATTGTGGTAGACCTCTTAACAAGAATTTGTGGAAAGTTCATGAATCTGACCACGAGGCAATATTTGACACAATAAGGGTTAGAGCCAATCCAGAAGGTTCACTTGATTGATTTTGGGCCATGTAGAAGAATGATTCTACAATATGGTAGAATAATTTTGACAACTTTGTATATATCTTTTGAGAAATGTTGTAACTTCACCTTTTTGGAGGTGCTATATGTACATATTTAGAGGCCAAATTTTATATATAAAAACAACAATGAGCAGTAATGTGCATATTTAGATGCCAAATTTTGTATATATAAATGGTTATGAGTTGTCATGTGCATATTTGTTGTCCTCAATTTTGCATTCCCCAAAATTGGGGCAACCCTACGCAATTCTCAGTTGATTGCTAGAAGTTTTTCTCTAAGCATGTCGATGTTATGGAAGGGATAATGTTCGATGGAATCAGTCATCCCTTGATTTTGATCGTTCTGTTCTCCTAACTAAACATCAAGTCCTTTTCGGTTTTTCTCTTTTTCATTTTGCGTCTTGTTCTCTGGTTTCTGGTTTTGAGTGGTGTCTTGGGTGTTAAGTAGCAATGTGAGTCATTTTCTGTGTTCTTCCAAAGTCAATAGAAGAAATGGTTTTTCTGGTCGATCACCTGAAGTATAAGCTTATTTTGTGTGTGTGATAGATTTAAAATTCTGTCCTAAAATTTTGCGCAACTCTGCAAGGTTTTGCTTAGAAATTCTAATGATAGCGTAATTTTTGAAATCAAAATTCGCATATCAGATCATTAAATTCTAAGACGCATATGAATATTTTGAAGAGTTTTTGGGTGTAATAAATTTTATAAATGATTATCGCAAGATGCATATAATTATTTAAATAAATTTATTAAAATTGATTAAGAAAATTGAAATTTGTTTTAAATTTCATTATCTATTGATTTTATTATTTAAAATAAAATAATTTATTATTATTATTTTAAAAGAAAATAATAATAAATTAATTATGAAAGAATATTAAAGTTATAGCTAATAATAATACCTTTATTAGTTATATTTTAAATATTGGTTTTAAATAATATATTGCATGGCGTCAATTACCTTTTGAAAAGATAAAACATGCAAATATATGTTTTAAACATGCATGCCGGTGTTTCTTTTTATTAATGTGCGATATGTATTATTGCATATGCTATATTTATTCATGCAAACTTCGCTGATTAATATGCATATCATATACATATTTATCGCTGATTAATATGCATATGATATACATATTAATCGCTGACTGACTGCATTAAAAAATACATAGCGGTGTATTGACCAATAAACATACGCATTGCATATTGCATATGGCATATGTTAATCGCGCGCTGTACATTGAACTTACGCTATGTATTACACATAGCATATCCGCTGTGCTATTGCTGTCTGTTACATAGCCCGCGGTTGACTTTGCATAGCCCGCGGTCGACTTTGCATAAACAACGGTGGATATTATATATCCCGCGTTTGAACTTTATGTATTGGCATATACATTATAATAAAAGATCTAGCATATGCATTAAAACATATGCTATTGCATATGTTACTTTAAAGCTGTGCTGTATAAAAAACATAGCCCGCGTGAGTTAAAATATCATATGCAATAGCATATGCATTTTAACATATGCTATTGTATATGTTGTCTTAGCAGCGGCAGTTTTCTTCATATGAAAAGGACGACAGTACATGCGATTGGCATATACTAAACAATTGTTATTTAGTTTGTGTTTTTTTTATAAAGAGCTGCGATGATGAAAGGTCGCATATGCATTAGCATATGCATTTAAATGCATGTGCTGGTGTATATGTAATCTTTCTCTTAAAAAGATCAAGTTTATAAAAAGAAGATTGGCTGTGTCTTCTACTGCATTTTATTAAAAAGCATAACTCATTCTTTTACACCAGCACCACAGTTAGTTAATAAGCAGCTTCAAGAGGCTCTTATTATGGAAAACTGACTGTGGTGTCATATATATAGCTTTGGACTTCTTCTTTCCCAAGAAGAAGGGCCTCTAGACTGCAGTTAGGTGGACATTTTTCCCCTCTTAAAGGCAATTTC
>MU225409.1:998526-1026458 GCA_018584345.1 Thuja plicata
AGCATCTTTAATTTAAGTTCTCTGAAGACTTTGTGCTTCAGGGAGTTGAAATTACTATAGAAATTAGTGGCTAAGATAATCCAAGGATTGAAGACTTTGAGCTTCAATATTGGATAAATAGATTAGATTACTGATTCTAGGTGAGGACAGGAGACTTTGAGCTCATTGTATCACCTAGTCTTTAGATAAATCAACCGCTGCCTCGTATGATTGTTCTTATGTCAATCATCGAGTCACCGGCATTACTGTTGCAAGGTGAACTGTATGTGCTACAGTTTAGTTCTACTTGAAGCCACTTGCGGTAAGAAGGGAGCCTCCCCTATTGCTGAGAGGAGAGAGAAATCTCACATACTGCTGCCTAAAGTACACATTTTGCAAGTTGTAGTCTTAGTGACTTGCAAAATATTTAGCCAACAGTATTATATGTCATATTTTGTATATAAAAGTGGCCATGGGGCTGATTTTCAAATATTGAGAGGAAAAATTATGTATATCATATTGTGTACCATTTGATTATAAATATATATTGAATTTTTTATCGTTACATTTGTATATCCTAAAGTGTACCATTTGATTATAAATACATATAGAATATTGTATCATTACATGTATGGATTTTGTATCATACCATTCATGATGTAATAAAATGCAAAAAATGTTAATTATGATGTTTAATAAAGTGCAAAAAATAATGTATCATATCTTGGACTATAGATAGCTACCCTTTATTGTAAAATGAATAGATGTAGTTGCAATCCTATTTTCATCAATCCCAAGTTTTCTATATTGTCCTCTGTATATTGAATACTTGTAGTTGCAATCTAATGTTCATAGATGGTGAATTTCATGTGCAAGGTGTTTGAGTGATTGATCTTTCAAACCATTTGTCGTTGCTTCGAACCATCTATGCCATTATCTCTGGTTGGTTGGGTAAAACCCAGGAACAACATTGTTTCGCCCATGCAATCGCTTGAATTTTGGGAACCACGTTGTACCGAAGTGTCCCTAAGGTGCACTAAGCACCATTGGGCAGTGATCTTTTGAGGCCCATATCTCGGAGCTCATGCAAGGTATCAACAAAATGTTAGGTGCTACAAGACCATGCTATGGAGGCCTACAATAATCTATAACGGTTTGGGAGATTCAACTTGATTTTAATTTGGAAACACAATCATAGTTTATGTCAAAACTTGCAGTGTGGCTCAATTGAAATGAGCAACACTGGGTATCTTTCAAACCGTTCATCGTGGCCTCTAATTGTCTATTCCATTAGCCCTGGTTGGCCGCGTAAACCCCAAGAACAACATTTTTCACCCATGCAGTCGCTCAAACATTGGGAACCATGCCGGACCGAAGTGTCCCTAAGGTGCACTAAGAACCATTAGGCGGTGATCTTTTGATGGCCATTTCTCAAAGCTTGTGCAAGGTATCATCAAATCGTTAGGTGCTAGGAGACCATGATATAGAGGCATACAATAACCTATCTCATTTTCAGGAGATTCAACTTCATTTTAATTTGGTAATGCAATCTCATTTATGTCAAAACTTGCAATGTGGCTCAGTTGAAATGAGCAACACAATGTATCTTTCAAACTGTTCATCGTGGTCTTCAACCTTTTGCGCCATTATCTCCAGTTGGATGGGTAAACCCAAGGAAAAACTTTTTTTTCCCACGCAGTCGCTCAAACATTGGGAACCACGCCAAACTAAAATGTCCCTAAGGTGCACTAAGCACCATTGTACAATGATATTTCAAGGCCCATATCTCGGAGCTCATGTGGGGTATCAGTAAAATGTTAGGTGATACGAGACCATGTTATTAAGGCATACAATAACCTATCTTAGTTTTGGGAGATTCACATTTGTTTTAATTTGGAAATGTAATCTCAGTTTATGTCAAAACTTGCAGTGTGGCTCAGTTGAAATGAGAAACACTGTGTATCTTTCAAACCGTTTGTCATGGCCTAAAACTGTTTGCACCATTAGCTCCGGTTCGTCGGATAAACCCTAGGAACAACCTTTTTTTCCCCACATAGTCAATCAAACGTTGGGAACCACGTCATACCAAAGTGTCCCTAAGGTGCACTAAGCACCATTGGGCAATGATCTTTCGAGGACCATATCTCAGATCTCGTGGGAGGTATCAAAAAACCATTAGGTGCTACCAGAATGTTCTATAGAGGCCTACAATAACCTATATCTCTTTTTGGATATTCAACTTCATTTTAATTTGGCATCGCAATCTCAGTTTATTTCAAAACTTGCAGTGTGGCTCAATTGAAATGAGTAACACTGCGTATCTTTCAAAGTGTTCATTATGGCCTCAAACCATCTATGCCATTAGCTCCAGTTGGCCGAGAAAACCCGAGGAACAACCTTGTTTTGCCCACGTAGTCGCTCGAACATTGGGAACCATGCCAGACTGAAGTGTCCCTAAGGTGCACTAAGCACCATTGGGTGGAAAGATGTACATTTTTTTTTTCGGTGGTGGAAAGATGTACATTAGTGTTCTCTTTCATTTTGCATTGGTTATAGATCTCCATGTAGACTTTGGCTTGTGTTAGGGAAGACACAAAACATTTTTTTTTTGTTTTTGTCTCATTCCATGATTGACAATGAATTGAAGTTGTAGAAAGGGTATGAATGCCAAGTAGTAGCCTTGGAAGGGTGGTGAAGGTGTATTGGGGTGTGTGGGAGAACAATATAAATGTTCTAACTATCCCATGGTTGCTTATTTGTCACTGTAAACAATGTTAAGATAACAAGGTCTTATGTTGTTTCCTAGGGTAATATTTTTGTTTTGACTATGGAAGAGAGATTCATTGATGTGCCCTTTAGTACCCTTTGTGTTGGTGTGTGCCTAATTGGCTTTAGGAGTTGTGTCTACAAGTAACTAGGATTCCTAATTGGGTAATGACTTGTTAAAGTAATATTTCATGAGTTGGTGTGATTCAAGGGTTCAAAGACCTAAAGATAGATTTGGGCAAGATGAGTACACCTAAGGTGATGTGTGTCAATGGTTTTATGGGATTTGGGAGTAGGAGTGAGTCTTTGGAGTATTGAAGCAACTTAAGGGGCTAGTAGCCTAGTGAGGGATTGGGGGTTTGTTACCTAATGAATATGTGAGTTGGGAGGAAGATCTCCCTAATAGGTTGATATTGGTGGATGCTCAACAAGCTCAAGCCTCCATACAATCAATGCATCTGAAACAATGAAAAAATACAACTTTGGACTGTGAATATGACAATGAACTATGGACAGTTAGGTCATAATGAAGTACAACCAATGTAAATTAGGTTCTATCTCTATTGTCTTTGGATTCCAAGGATCCTAACCCACCATGAACACACACCATATGCAAGTAAGGGAGCTACAAAAAAAACAAAGAACTATACTAATTTTCTCCCACTGTCACTTTGATTGCAATTTCAATAGTTTTTGTGATTTTAACAGTGATCCATGCCCAGGAGTGACTTTTCAACTTCCCTTTTCAAGATTTTTCCCTCATTTTCAGATTTTTACAAAAAACATTGCTTTGACAACTTTTCCAACATTTTAACAACTTTTACATCCTGATACCTAAAGGATTACAAATTGAGGGAATAATAAAAAATGGTTGAAAGTGACCTTAGAAACCACTATCAAGCTAAATCTGATCAACATTCATCAAAAATCCATAGTTTCCTATTTGAGGCTAATCAGGACATACACATAATGAACAATTTTCATCACATTTCAATTGCAAATAACTAAGTTTTTATGTACAAATATATGTACACAATGAATAAATTGGATCAAATATCAACTTAAATAAATATAAAAATGAACAATAACCATGTACATATACAAAAATAACACAAATGTCAAGTCACTAATAGAGTTACAAAAATTTGGCATATGTCATGACAAGGTCGACATATATAATACAAATGTTGAATATATACATAAATTGGTCCTTTAATGACCACAACTAGAACTATATGTCTCTATCAAAATCTATGACTATGGTGGATAATCAAAATTGAGCCTCTTCGAAGCAGTACGTGGCTCTGTAGGTGGCTGCACAAGGACAATTGAAATATTGAATCATATATATTTTCTTAATATAACATCAAAATAACTAAATACTGGATGGTAAATTTTGTGCAGTTAAAATGTTAATTACCTCATCTCTTTCTTCTACACTTGGAAAAGGTTGAGGATCCATGGAAATTCTTGAAGGGGTCTGTAACAGGTAAAACAACATTAATACAAGTAATAATATATATGTCAAAAACACTAAATAACTAAAAATGCATGGACTAAAAAATAAATACATACCAGAGCCTCAAATAGATCTCCTATGCTTGTAGGAGGCAAATTTATTGATGAATCAATTACAATCATTTCCTATATGGTAAGTGATAAAAGATATTATAGTCATATAGGAAGGAAGTAGGGTTTTCAAACAAACAAGAAAGCAATCCGAAAGGAGTTAACAAGAGAGTTTCAACTCTGTTGTGCACTTAGTAAAAATGAGTTAAGAAGACAAGCATATCTCTTCCCTCTATTGTGTTGGAACCCATCTTTGACGAGTAGGAATTATAATGAAATGGAATGGTAGAGCATTAGCAGGAAGTTTCTAAGGGATTTTCTATAGGTGAAAGACAATTAATACAATTTAATAACCCAAAGTTGTTTAGAAGATAGAAGGTTGATGGCCGCTCTGCAACTTGGAGGTTGTTGAAGTACATGGCCTCTTGGCCTAACGAGCATTCAATGCAGCCCCCATTTATCTACCCTAAAACTAACTATGGCTACACATTCTCCTGCTGCAGGTTCTGATGACCATGGTAAGATGTTTAAGCAAGCGCTGAGTGAGGAAGCAGTTATACCGTAGGAGGAAAGATTCATTATTGATGGCGGACAAGTGACCTGAGTAGGAGGAGGAACCAACAATGGAGGTGAGAAAGATAGTCCTACTAATGTATGTATCATTAAGATTAATTATTATATGTCAATTGCTATAGATAAAGATAAGGACTCTCTTAGGAACACTGCAATTTTTCTAGCAGCCCAAGATGTTCATAGACTCCCATCGAGAACCTTCCTCAATGACTGGATTCACAATATTTGGGGAAAAAAACTTTGATACCACTTCTCCTTTCTTTGAATGGTCTAGAAAGGATTGTTTCTGATATTCCTTAAAAACCCTAAATCCCAGAAGGAGATCATTACAGAAAATTCTAGAAGATCGACAATGCCAACTTTAGGGCATTGCCATGGATGCCCGACTGCTGCCCATAACGAAGTTCTGGCTCTTTTGAGCCCCCACTAGATTACCATGGGTAGCATCCCACCATTCCTATGGAATATTATCTATCAAGCCCTAGAACCCTTCAACATAGTCCTCAAAGTTGACAAAACTGACATGCTTCTTCCCCACACAAATGCTAGAGTTCTGATCATGATCAACCCGAGGATTGACCTCCCAGGAGAAATTATTTTTGACCTAGTTGTACACAACTATAATTGCCCAATATCCTTCCTAGGAGGACTTAATTCATGCTTCATATGCAGAAGGGAAGGCCACATGAGGCACGAGTGCCAACTATTGAATAAAAAGAAGATTACCCCAAAAACTAATGTAGGGAGAAAAGGTGTCCCTTAACCAGTCAGTGATAAAACAGACTCGCTTGCTCCCCATCCTAGGAGTTCTAAAAACCTTGATGTTAATATCCAGGTCTTATCTAATGCTATTGCAACATCCTTATATGCACTCAAGAAGACCTTCAATAATGAGACTTTTCGGATCCCTCCCTCTAATTCGGGATTTGAAGAATTAAATGACCTCCCGCAAGTTGAGAACCTAGATTTTGGGTTGAAGCTGGAGAATCCTGCTCCCAACCGCAGAATCTTGAATTCCCAAAAAATTGTTCTTAACAAGATTAAGAAGATATCGGCCCACAAGAGGAGGGCTCCTACTCCTCCATGTAGAGACTCTAGACCATCCAATTCAGTGTGTGTGAACCAGAACTTAGTGGATTCCTCTAATAGTTGTGTATATGGTGCTCTGGAAGCCATCAGGGATGTCTATGAAAAGGATGATAGGATTAACAATGTGTCTATCACAGTAATTCATGCCACTAAAAACCACGGGCCTCCTAAGGTTGAGAACCCTCCCCTGCCTGTGAAGAACCTCTCTGAGGAGGAGAAGGGGGACTCCCCTAAGGAGTGTAGGGAGGCTGAAGAACTAGAGGAAGGGGAGATTAAAGGGATGGAGTTGGACTTAGTACCTTTTCAAGGGAATGGTCCTTCTGAATATACCTTCAAGGCTAAGAAGAAGCTCAGAAAACCCCAATCCAAGATGCCTGTTTTGGACTAGATTGGGAGAGGGATGTTCCTAAGGAAGATGAAGGGAATCCCAAGATTAAAAGGAAGGGAGGAAGACCTACCAATCATATATCTAGTATCAAGCCACTGAAAATACAAAAGAGAAGTCTTCTCGATTGTTTCAAGAGCTTCCAGGCTCCCATGGATGAGGACTCCTAATTATGCAATGGACTTTAAACTCGCATCTTAGAATGTGAGGGGACTGTAGTCCCCAGACAGGAAGTATGTAGTCAAGAGATTCATCAAGATGCAAAAAGGAGTTGACTTCCTATTGCTCCAAGAAATCAAAGCAATAGGATTTTCCTTGGATGTTGCCTTAAAGTGCATAAGGAAAGATGCCAAAAGTGTGTTTACCAATCATCAAAAAGGTAAGGGAGGGAGTTCCATACTCATACATCCCAGATGGGCTAATAAAGTCATAGACTGGGGGTGTTCACCATGTGATAGGATAGTTTGGGTCATCCTGATGCATAACAATGTTGAATTTGGAATTTGTTCTGTTTATGCACCAAATGATCACTATGATAGAATTAAAATATGGGAGTGGATGTGCAACATAAATAATATTCCTTGGGTTGTAGCCAGGGATTTCAACATGGTGGATTCCCCCCAGGATAAAGGAGGTGGGACTAGGATGGACTGGAAAGGAAATGAGAAGTACTTCAGGACTAAAATGACTAGTAAACTCAGAATTTTTGACCACCTAGTAGGAAAGAGAAAAGAATTCCAAGGAATTTGGCATACTTGGTCTAACTACCAGAAGGGGAACAAAAGGATATATTGCATGCTAGATAGAGTATATGTTAATAGAGAATTCTTCAGTTTCAGGAAGGAGAGTAATGGAGGCTGTGTGAGAGTGGTCCCCTACTCCCTATCAGACCACCACCATGTAGTAACCTCTATATTTCAAATAGGGAGCTCCCCTATCACTAGAAGAGGAGCGCACTCCTTTGGCCTTAATACAACATTATTGAGGAACAAGGAAATCAAGGCTTCTATCCTCATTATTAGACGGTTCAACCATGGGGTGACCAAGCATCAGAGTGCTATCAATAGATGGAATCAATGCACTAATATTTGGAAAACTATGTTCCAAGTGGTTGGGAAGAAAATGGCTAAAGACTCAAGGAGAGTGGAATCAGAGCTACAGACTAAACTTTGTCAAGTAGAGCACAAATACCAATTGGATCCAACCAATGAAGAAGCCAGACTCAGTCAAGTTTGGGCCAGAGACTCATTAAGGAAAGTGTAGCAACACAAGATCATTGGTGCTAAGATTAGGGCTAGAGCTAAGTGGCTCAACGAAGGGGACAAAGGATCAAGATTCTTCTTCCAAATCCTGAAGGCTAAGGAGGCTAAGAATAGAATTGAGTGAATATGTATAGAAGATGACACCCTAACCTCTCAGGAAGACATCCTTCAAGCTTTTGTAGAATATTATACCAAGTTGTTTGCATCAGAAGAGTCATACACATAGATGGTGGAGAGGAGGAACAAGATCAAGAATATCATCCCCCCAAACTCATGAAGGAAGACTCAACATCTTTGAGAAGGATGATCTTAGTGGAGGAGATTAATGAGGCCATAGAACACATGAGCAACAAGAAAGCCCCTGGCCCAGATGGGATTTCTATTGGATTCTACAAGGACAACATATAATGGATTGGGCAGGACCTTTTATAGGTATACAAGGGGGCTTTTGAGACAGGCTCCCTAGGATCAAAAATCAATACTGGCTATATCAAACTTATACCCAAGGAGGGGGATAAACCCTGATTAAGAATTGGCGACCTATTACCCTCCTAAATGTGTCCTACAAAATCTTGGCCAAAGTTCTTGCAAGGAGACTGGTAGATATCCTTCCCAAAGTGATTAGCCCCACTCAAACAAGGTTTGTACATATTGGAGAACCTTATTACCTGTTGGGAGACTATGGAATGAGAAAAAATCTCTAGACAACATATCAATATGCTTTTAATTGACTATGAGAAGGCATACGGGAGGATTGAATGGCAATTTATTTCCACAATGTTAGAAGCTATGGGATTTCCTATGGAATTCATTCACATGGTGCTCACTCTAATGAAGGGTGCTATTGTTGTAGTAGAAGTGAATGGGATAAGATCTGAACCCTTCCCCTTAACCAGATCTATAAGACAAGGATGCCCACTGGCCCTGACCTTATTTGTTATAGCAGCAGACTCCTTATCCTACATTCTTAGAGATGACTCCATCTTCCCAAAGGTTATGGGAGTCAGACTACCAAATGATGAGGAACTGATTAATGTACAATTTGCAGATGATACCTCCCTTATGATTGAGATGTGTGAAAACAACTTTAAACACCTCATGGATAAACTAGACCTCTTTTGCTCAGACTCAGGCAGTAAGGTGTGCATCCCTAAATCAACCCTAATAGGATGGGATGACTCACCTCCAACATGGTGCCATCAATTTGGTTTTTCTTGGGGAGGAACCTTCACCAAGTTTGATACCTAGGCATTCCATTCTCTGTTAAACCACACCTCAAGATCATGTGGGGTTGGGTGAAGGAAAAGATAGAAGGAAAGCTGAATAAATAGAACAACAGGTTCCTATCATTGGCAGGGATGATCCAAGTGTGCCAGAAGATACTGGCTGCCTATCCTATTTACTACTCTTCAACATGGCTCTTTAATAAAACTCAGATTAACTTCATTCACAAGGCTATCATAGACTATCTGTGGTCGGATGGTAAAGGCAATAAGAAAGCTCATGCTGTCAGATGTAATTGGTGCACTAGGGCTAATGTGCAAGGGGGTCTAAGGCTGAAGGATCTCAGATGGTAAGGTATTTCACTTGCTGTCAAATGGATAGCTAAAGATGCTCAAGGCAATGAACCTTGGAAGACTTTGGTTAGACACAACATCAACAATGACACCCCGGCTTGTGCTAACGACTGGAAAAACCTGCCTATCATTAATCTCATGTTCGGGAAGTTCAAGGTGGTAGTGAGAGGCTCTGCAGTGTTTCAATCTATTTGGAAAGGTTGGGAGGAGGTCAGATCCAATGTGATAGGGAATAACTTGCTGGATAAGGATCAGAATGTGTGTGGAGAGAGGTCCATCTGGTGGAAATTATGTAAAGGGGATAAGCCCTTGGCCCAGTTGCAGGGATGCTCTACTAGGAAATGGAACTTACTAGGCATCAAATACTTCTCAGATATCATTGAAAATGAGAGGCTTATACCTTGGGACAAACTTGTAGCCAAATTTGATATACCCCTAACCTAGTGGAGGACATATACTACTCTTAGAGATGCATGATTTGCGTTCAACCTCCCTAGAGACACTTCGATTGACTCTGACAGATTGGACCCTATCAAGTGGAGTGATGGCACTCCAATATGGACTACCAAAACCAAGGCAGTATATACATTACTTGCAGACACAAATACCATCTATTAACACCTAAATCTTAAATGGAATATGAATTTAGACCCCAACACATGAAGTACATACCTTGGAAAACTATGGCACACCCCTCCTAAACCTAAAGTACTCTATTTCATGTGGCGTTGTCTTCTACATAGGCTGCCTATTAAGAAACCCTCTGGTGAACTTAATTCTTTCTCCTACTGCTCTGAACCCGAAACTATCCTACATAATTTCTTTGATTGTCACTTGGCCATTATTGTATGGAACATATTTGGGCTAGCACTAAACAAAGAATTTCCTATAATAGATATCCTTTCTGGGACTATGATGGGACTAGAGAAAAGATGTAATCTTTTCTGGGCTACTCTTTTCTTTCACATTCTTTGGCATATATGGAAGTATAGGAATGATGATATCTTCAATAGTAGGAGTAGAATTCTCATTGAGTCTCTGCAGAGACTCATATATATTAATGTTGCCTCACAGGTTACCTTGCTCTTACAGGTCAAGGAACAACAAGCTCTAAAGGTTTTTCATGGATGCCAGGAATGTGCTAGACAGGGAGCAGGTCACATGGAAATTTTCATCCAAAGCTGAAGGGGACCAAAACTTTGAGGTCACCATAGGAAAAATGCTACAACAAATCAAGGACCAAAAGAAGAGGGATGAGAAGTAGACATGAATAGGAGTAGAGATTACATAGGGGAGCACCGTAGGAGGTGGAATTGCCAAGGGAAACACCACAGGTGCTGGAGCAGAGGTTGATTCAGGCCAAGGGCCACAGGTGCTAGAGGACCAAATGAATAGTAGCAATGAAGAGACAAAATCATGCCAAGGATCACATGATCAGACTGCACATGATCATATTACATAGGCTCCTAGGGACTCATTATATGTGCCTCCTATTGCATCTCACCCTCCACTTCCCTAGGTGACCTACTTTTCCAATCCATATAATGTCATCATACAGGATGATTTGAGACTCAAATGGGCAGATCATAAAATTCCATGGATAGCCTGGTTCTCTAGATAGACCAGGTCAATAGAAATCTAAGGTCTATGATATGGTGATGGTACTTTTGATACACTGGTTGATACATGAGTCATAAATCCCTCTGTATGTGAGGGATAATGTATTTTTTGTAAGTTGACACTGATGTAAACTCTCGGTAATTCTATAATTAATATATATGATTGTTAATAGAAAAAAAGAAGTTATTGAGAAACTCTAAATAACTAAAATGAGTGTACTTATATCTAAATAGATATGTTTAACATATGTATAAAAAATGGACACTCGAGCCTCATATATTTCTCTTGTACTCTTAGGAGGCATTGTTGAATATGAGGCAACTATTACCATTTCCTGTGTGAAAAATGATAACATATGTTATAACTTCATAGAAGGATTTAGATATTTCTAACCTGCAATAATGTAATCCAAAGTGAATATGAAGATGTTACCTCTTCCCCATCTTGAACCTCATCGACATCAGGTGCATTCATAAATTCTATAAACCCCATTTGTTTTTGTATATATAACAAATAAATTAGGTTCATTTATCAATATCTATATATACATGTTTGATCATAACACATTTCAATAAATGAATTTAAAACTAAATTACCTTATGTTGTTTGGGTGTCTGAGAGAATTTATTTTTCTGCCTTGAAGTGCTGGAGGATGGATTTCTCACACGAGCTGTCCTCGAGGAAGGTTGGGTAGACTAAAATAAACAAAATTAACATAAGGTAAAAGAACATGTATAATATTAAACCAAAGTAAAAAATATCTAAATCTAAATGGTACCACAAATCTATCTAGGCCAAAGTCAATGGCCTCAAGTGTGATATCATCAAGTTGGGACATCTCAGCCCCTGATAAGCCCTATAAAACACTAGGTAATGATACATATATATTAAAAAAAGATATTTTGAAACCAACATATTATTATATTACAAATTTACAAATATTTACCTCGGGTGGTGAAACTACTCGTGACCTTGGATTCGATTGAAAAGTACATCGTGTACTCCTACCACCTGCTGCTCCCTATAATGCATATTATGTATATGTTACTTTAAATTGTTCTAAAAGAATATTTACTTTTATAATCTATTTAGGTGATTAATTGATAAGATGTTGAATAAATATAAATAAATACACTTGTGTCTGATTGTGACATAAAAATATACTCATCAGGTTGTCGGTGAGGGCCATATCCTCTGGAATGGAATCATGACATCTACTCTTGCAACATGTACACGAATGGGATGTCGAACCATCCACATTCGCGTCAGTGTCTACACTAGAACATACACTCTGGCAGGTGGGACACATATGCTCAATGGGCTAGCCCGTGTCAAGTGATACATCTACTAATGATGGAGGTACCATAGTTTTTGGTCTATCCTCTACTCCAAATAAGTGTGTGTCGTGCTCAACAATGACATCAGTCAATGATGTAACTACCTGAAGAGTTTGTAACTCCATAGACACCTTCAGGGCTATTGGGACAATGACATGAACCATGGGTTTAGGAGCTATATGCCTCCTATGTTTTGGGTCTACCACCCTACACGCCCCAGGTCTATCCTGTGCAAAGTCTCTCCCTCTACCCTGAAACTGCCAGATGTCAAATTAATTTGGCTTCAAGTTGAGGATAAACTCATAATATAGCTTTCTCAAAAAATACAATGACACCTCCCAATTGTTACAAGGAGGTTGGTCAAAGACCAAAAACCACCTATCCCAAAAAGTTGCTTTCATCCCAACGTGAACACACCAATGTATAGAAAACTGACTCATAGTAGTAAGTAAGATGTTACTAGTGCTAGGATTGGTGAAAAGAGCACATATGTCATCTTTAAGTATGCCCTTTCTTTTCACCTCATCATATGAAAAACCATCTGCATAAAATGCACAACATCTATCCCTCCATGAACCCCGTTTTGTGACCTCTCTAGATACCTCATTCGCACTATTGGTTATTTTTTCTAGGGTTTTTGCGAGGGATGAGTGGTGCTCCTAATTAGAGGATCTCAACCTATTCACTCATATAGAAATTTGGGCAGTGTTTTGTGTTAGGTGATTGAAAGATCATCTTGTGTGGCATGTACATTGTCTACTGGAGGACGCGGAGGGTTTAGGAGTGGTTGTGGTTGTTCAGGAGCAACATTTTGAGGATTTTGCATAGGTGGAGCAGTGCCTTGAGGGTTTTCTTGTTGCCCATGTTCATTTTTTTCAGGGTTTGCTTCTGTTGGTTGTTCACGAAGAGGTCTTTGTTGTTTCTTTCATTTTTGGGGATTGTTTGTAGACTATCAAATAAAAATAAAAAACCTTAATCAATTTAAAAACCCTACTTCAATTAAAATGCAAACAAAAACAATCAAATAATGATGTTTTACTTGTTTGACGGGGTGACATTGTTGGAAATTGCTCTAAACACTGATAAAATGCAATTGAAAGCAGAACACACATGAGTTATTGAGTTTTTTGCTTCCTCTAAGTCATTGTTTCAACATTTTTGGTGTTGAAAATGGCCCAAATTCGTAACCTTAGAAAATATGTAATATTTCTCATAACCCATACAGGTTATGAGAAACTTTTTGTTCCTCAAAACCTGCAAGAGTTTTGAGAAACTTTTTGTTCCTCGAAACCCGCATGTGTTTTGAAAAACTTTTGATTTTTTTTTAATGTTTTCTATTAGGCTTGGTGCTACCAAGGCAAGGACGGTTTTGAATTTAAGGAACCCGATCAAGTTATGTAAAATTTAGTTTTTTTTTTGCATGTGGCCACTTTTCTGACCAACAAGTTGGTGCACTTACCCATAACAGTGTCCTTTTTGGATAATTTGGTTCAAATTTGGCCAAAGTTTTGGCATACTGGATAAAAGGTGGCAATGATGACAATATAATGTGGTGTACTATAGGGATAATCAATTTTTATTAAACACAAACCAGTGCAACATTTTGATGGATGGTGACAAAGCACTCAAAGAGGGAATGTTTTATTTCTGATTTTGAGAGTATTCAAGCATTTTTTCATAGAGGATTTTTTGTCTTCGCATGGTGGTTTGAAGAGTAGATGATGTATACAAGACATGGAGGAAAATTTCAACTTCAAGACATTGAAACAATAGATGGTGTTTTGGGGTCTTGTCTTAGAAGAGAGGTTGAAGATAGTTTTCGCGACTAGTAACCATTTGTGCCTGATTTTAGTGAGGGATTTTCTTGGAATTGAATTTATTGCCTCAAATTTCAAGTATCACACTAACATGGATATCTCATCCTTTTTGTGTGCTTGGGGATTGGAATTCAATTCGAGGGATGAAGTGAAGAGATTTGTTGAATGTTGTGTACCAGTTGAATGGAGGGTAGGGATTGATGAATTGTTGGCTTTGGCAAAACTAGGGTGAGGTTTTGTTGTAGTGAGGGGATACTGGATTGGTATGCTAGGGTATCCCTGCCATGTTCACCCTTTTCTCTTGGAGAGAGCCTTAGAAAATAGGAATGAGTGGAGTATAGAAGCAAACAAGTATTGGGGCTACATTATGGATTATGTCCATGATTGGGATTTGGTGGTATCTACAGGTGTTCCTTGACAGCAGATGGATAAGAGCCAGTTCAAATTCAAATTAGCGGGCTGCTGGATTGAAATGGAGAACCAGAGAGCTGGCAAAGGCCATGGAGTTCATGGCCAAGGATGTGTTGGTGGAAGGGGTCATGGATGAGGACAATGGAGCCAAGTAGGGGTGGTTGATCACCCTATTTTTGGTTCACCCGACCCATGGTTTCCAGGTTTTTAGGTTTTGCTTTGTTTTTTGTCAAATGCCTGTAAATGCACAAGAATATTTCTATATGCCTAGAATTGTGGGGCAAATATTTTGTATATTTGCTATTGTAGATTGACTGTACACTGTACTTGATAGTTGGTAGAAAGGTTCTGATAGGGTTTGATATAGTGTCCAGATTGTAAGTCTCTTGTTTGAGCAAACTACCTTGGTACAAAATTTCATTTACTGTTATTGCAAACTTCATTACTATAAATAAAATATACTAATTTACCAATAATTTTATTTTCTATGAATAAATTTAACTAGATTTATCTATATAAATATACATTTTTAAAATTTGGTAGGGTCTAGTTTCAAAGCTTTAAGTCCCTACCAAATTTTGTTAAAATAGTTTGTTAAAAAAAGTTGAAGATTCTATAACTTACACATTCATTGATATTATTAGTTGTTGTTTATATTGACCCAAATGTTTCCAAACATATCTATTCAATAGTGAAGAAGAGCTAAAAATCAAATTATATTTCCATGTGCATTACATTACACATAATTATTTTGATTGCTAGTTAAATTGATCTTTGACAAATTTGAAAATAAATAGATTCAATTCACATAAAAATAATGAGAAGTTTTAACATCATTCAACAAATAACGAGGGATAGATGGGATATCCATAACATATCATGTAAGTGAATCCAATATGTTATTAAGTCTAGTAAAGACTGAGGAACAAGCTAAACAAAAAATGTATAGTATGAAATGTTTATTGGATTTATATAAGTATACAAAACATTAAGAAAGTGGTAAAAATCAAAGTGAAAACAACTTGGAGCTTTCTTTACCATTTATAAAACTGTTAGCAAAACAAAATTTATATTTCTCTCCAATCTAGCACAGTGTGAGTAATCTCAAATGGTCTAGAATCCTTTGTTGAAAAAACACAACAAAAATATTTAATGATTGTGTTCTAAGAATTAAATATTTATCAATATCACATAAATGTACTTCACATGATTCAAAATTGAGATTTACATGTCTGTCACATCCTACATGGTAGGTCATTTCCATATTGGACACTGAATGGGAAGAATAAATAATAAACAAAACAAAAAAAGTCAAAGAAGAAAAGAGAAATATAGTTAAGAGTTGAGGAAGCTGCCAAAACATAACCAAGATGCCTAAAATGCAGCAAAACCCTTCTCCTATAGTAGGCAACCACACAATAACTAGGGAATGCCAACCAAGAGTGAAGGAGGTAATGTGTCGAGGCATGTTATTTTTCCCTCATTTCCACCCAATATTGGTGTGAAAGGTTAGACAAAAAGATGCATGGAAGGATGGGGTTTGGATTCCGATCGAGGCATAAATGATAAATGAGTTTCATGAGATAAAAGTTGAGATGAAGACCAAGAACAAAAGAGTGTAGGTTTAAAAGAGTTTCAAGAGTAGTAGCAGGAAAAAGTAAGAGAGAATGAAGTAACTTTCACTTTTAAGCTTTTTAATTGAATTGTTAGAGAATCAAGTAACCTTCACTTTTAAGCTTATTAATTGAATTGTTATATTATGCTCTTATTAAATGAAACCCATGGCAAATGGATGAATAACTAATAGATCTCATTCTCTTATATTTTTTAAGATTTAACTTATTTAATAATATTTCATTTAATCTTATATCAACGTAATCTAAAAAGAATAAATCTTATTGAATGTATTTCAATTAAAAATGAATAAAATAAATATTTTTGATAAAAATATTTTTTTACATTTGATATTTTTCTATTTCATACCAATTTTAAATGAATTTAACAATAAATTAGTTTTAAATTTTTTTTTGATGTTGATATATTTAAATAATATATACAATATAAATCTTTTCAATTGTAAAGAACATTTATTAATTTTTTCGTATAATTTTTCATTAAATATAAAACATTATAATTATAAAATGCATAGCAACCCACAAAATTAATAATAAAACTTATCTTAAATCATCAAACTCACAATTTTTATTCAAAATATACATACCAATGATACCCTCCAAATTTATTTGTTTAGTCATCAAACTCACAATTTTTATTCAAAATATACATATCAATGATACCCTTCAATTTGTTTTTATTATTCAAAATATACATATCAATTACACCCTCCAAATTTGGTTGTTCAATCACCAAACTCACAATTTTTATTCAAAATTCATATATCAATGATACCCTCCAATTTGTTTTTATTATTCAAAATATACATATCAATGATACCCTCCAATTTGGTTGTTTAATCATTAAACTCACAATTTTTATTCAAAATATATATATCAATGATAACCTCCAATTTATTTATATAAAAAAAAAGAGTATATATTTATAATAGTAATAAAATTTATCTTAACAATTGATCTCAAATGTGTAAAGGGAGCACCATAATTTCACAAATATTTAAAGGGAACTTCAACCCCATTATATTTTAAAGTGGGGGTAATTTTAGAACCCACCCATAACCTCTTCCCCACTAATCAACCATGACCAAATAAACCAGACCTATACAAATTATTTCCCATGCTACAACTCTCAAAAACATCGTTTGAAAAGCCACCATGTTAACCACAAAACGAAGTATAAAAAACCGTGTCACAATTGTTAAAAGATTAGAAGGGAGGCCCGGGCGGTCCCGGCGGTCCGGGAGGCGGCGGCCCGCCGAAGCACAACTCGAGAAGCCAGCAGCAACATAGAAAAGATAAGCTGTTCACATTTACAGCAGCGACAAATCAAAACATCAACCAACAAAAAGCAGTTTAGGCTGATAATATAAAACAGTAAGAATTGCAAAGGCTGCTTACCATTGTGTGACGCAGTCACAAAAACCACCGGAAGGCGGCGGCGGCGCTGCAGGGGCGGGCGGAGGTCCTAATAAGGGCGCCGCCGGTGTAGGAGGCCAATACGGAGCAGGAGGAGGAGGAGCGGGTGCTGGAGGAGGAGGAAAAGGGGCTGGAGGGCCGAAACCAGGGGCTGGAGGGCCGGGTGGACCGGGAGCCGGGCCGGGTCCGCCTTGAAAGCCGGGATCTCCTGGTCTCATTTGTGCTCTGTTCTGTGTTCGTTTTAGCAGTACGCGTCAGGTCTTTTGTAATGCTTTTGCTCTTTCGTGTGTGTTTGAGAAGAGTCTGGATGGTCTTCACAGTGCAACTACCCTTCTTTTGTAGCTAACGTTCCTGGTAGGTTAGATAGTAAGAGTCTGGAATGGAATGGAAAGGAGAAGGAATGTTGAAGGATATCCCCGTCGCCCCCGTGTTTGCGTAAGTTGGGAAAGGAAACCAGACAATAGGGAAATTAGTGGAGAGACGGTGGTTCAGGGACCTATCGCTGTTGGCCAAACTGACCATGTGGGCCCATTACTTATAAGATTGTTTTAACTGAAATGTGTTTAGATATAATATTATTTTAAGTTTTCTAGTAAGGGAAGTTTAGGACGTGCTATTCTTCTCACACCAAATTTCAAAAAATGGAAAATACAATGGGGTTTCATGAAATTTTTAGCATTTGTTCTTCATGATCTCCATATTTTGTGGTGGAAAACTACAAAAAAATTGCAAAAAAAAACAATGTGTTTTTACGATTTTGAAAAAAAAAAGATTTGACATTTATTTTTTATTCTCTGACTTTGGCACATTCTGCATGGAAATTAGCCGCTACGGGAAAGTTTATTGGCTAATTGTTTGAAATAATTGTATTACAAATTTGAAAATATATTTTAAAATAAATAATCAAAATATAAAATTATATAGTATCTATTAACATAAATAAAATTACAATTTTCCAAAAAATAATCCTACATCAAGTTAACAAAGAAAATGTGCTAACTTGTAATGGTTTAATTTGTGTTATTTGGGATATGGCCCTTTCCTGTAGATTAAATAAAAAACAGTTTTTTTTTTTGGAAAAAATGTTAAAAACGGAAGTAAAAATGATTTATATCATTTTTCTAACCTTTGCAAAAATGTTAATAAAATAGACTTTGAAGAAGGCTGGAAGGAAACCTTGTTTTAAATTTGAAAAAAATGTGGTTTCGCCATCCCCATTTCCTCCCTCTCCTTTGTCAGTTGTAGGTGAGCGCTCCGTTTGTAAAGGGGTCACACATGCTCCAAATTCACAAAAAACTACAATTTGTGAAAACACAAATATGCAATTGGAATACAACGGTTTTAAAAAATATCTTTGTGCAAAAGAAGGAAGTTGCGAACGAACTTGCTCTCATCCATGAACACATCATACAAAATGGCTTAGATCCAATAACTTTTGCCAAACAAAAAGAGTTACAATAGATTTGGGAGGAACTAGCTAAACGAGAAGAAATGAATTAGCAACAAAAATCTAGGGAGTTATGGCTACAAGAAGGAGATCACAATACCAAGTTTTTTCATGCCTCAGCTCAGTCAAAGAGAGTTGCTCATTCAATTTCATCGATAAAAGATTCAACTACATACACAATAATTACTAATGAAACAAAGATTCAGGATGAAGGTGTACGCTTCTTCTCAAATCTACTTTCCCCTCCCCAAAGTCAACTTCAAACAACTAATCAGGATGAGCAGAAGCTATTAGCAACAATCCCTACTCTCATCAATGATGAGATTAATACTTCCCTAAAGAGACCCTTCACGTTGGAAGAAGTCAGAGGTGCGGTGTTCTCTTTCCCCTCATATAAAGCCCCGAGACCAGATGGATTTACAACCTTGTTCTTCCAAAAGCTATGGGATGTCCTAGGTTTTGATCTCCTCTTAGCCTTGGAGGAATCAAGTAAACATGAGCCACTCTTGAGTAATTTTAATGTGACAAATATTGCCCTTTTCCCAAAGACCAAAGTGCCAAAGATGTTTGCAGAATTTAGACCACTTTCACTTTGTAACACACTTTATAAGATTCTCACTAAGGTAATTTATCTCAGAACTCAACATTTTATTCCATTGCCCGTTTCCCAAAACAAGGAGGTTTTGTTCCAGACAGGGAGACTCCAGAGGGAGATTTTGTGGCTAAGCTTGATATGATTAAGGTGTATGATAAGGTCAGATGGAGGTTTCTCATCAAAGTCCTCAAAAAATTGGGTTCTGTGACAAATGGTGCAAATGCATAATGGCATGTCTAAAAGGTGTGAAATTCTCAGTAGTCATAAATGGTACACCAATGGGTTTCTTTCAGGATACCCATGATGTTAGGCATGGAGTCCCGCTTTCTCCATTCCTCTTCGTAATTATGGCAAAATCTTTAAGCAGAACTATCAGATTGGGTACCTAGAAGGCTTATGGAAGGGTATTCATATACCCCACACCGACATTGCTATTACCCACTCTCTTTTTGTAGATGATAAACTTTTCTTTGGTAAGTCCTCAATTCTTGAAGCTAGGTAGATTAAGAAAGTTCTACATTTATATTCTTCAATGCCGGGACAAGTGGTGAACAATCACAAATCAAAGATTTTTCTCTTCAATACCAAACCAACCACTTCAAGGAAAATCATTCACACCTTAGGCTTTCAAGTTGCTTAGCTCCCCCCCTCTTATTTGGGCATTCCATTTTTTATGGGAGCTAACAAGGCTACATTTTGGTCTACTATTATTAAAGCTAGAGTGTCCTCTTGGAAAGTAAGATGAATTTCATTTGTTTGTTGTATTATACTAATCAAATCAGTCCTTGCAGCTATTCCTAACTTCTTCATTTCAGTCCTAAAAGCCCCAACATCGATAATTAATCAGATTGAAAAAATAATCCGCATTTTTTTGTGGAGAGGCAACATGGATGAATAAAAAAAGATCTCCCTTATCTCTCTTCATAATATGGTTGAAGACAAGAGGGCAGGTGGTGTTGGCCTACATGACATTGCTAAAAGGAATTTAGCCTTTGGTGGGAAGCTAGTTTGAAAAATGTATGCAAAGTCACGAGCTAGTTGGTGCAAACTTATGCAAGCCAAGTATTTGGATACAAGGAATCCCTCAAGAATTTTCACCATACAAAATCCCCCAGTTGGCTCAACCATGTGGAACTTTATGATTTCATCCACGCATATAGTTACGTCTTTCATCTCATGGGAAATACATAATGGAGAAGATGTCATATTTTGTCATGACTCTTGAAATGGCTACCCTCCATTACACAACATTTTGGAGCTGCAAGCAATCATGCCTATTTTTATTCAGAATGGAGGGGGGGGATAGATTCTTTGACTATGCCTGCTCTATAGACATACTGTTTGGAAAATCCAGTTGGAAAGATTTCTCCTCATTACAGATTACACGACCAAAGAAAACTTATTCATGACATATTGAAGGACGTGGTAGCTTTTCTATCCAAAGAGAAGGATAGGATAATTTGGGCTCCCTCCAAAGATGACAGCTACTTTGTTAAAATTGGCTATGAAGAAATCCTGAGATCCTAATCCAATCTCAACCTCATAGGGATTTTTCATATTTTTGGAGTAGTATGATTCCCCCAAAAGAAGGTAGCTTTGCTTGTCTTGTGCTTAAAATAGAGCTCTTACCAGTGGAAGGTTGACCAAACTTCACATTGCCCAACCATTTACTTGTATACTGTGTGGGGAAGTGCAAGAAGACACAAACCACTTGTTCATAAAATGCCCCTTTTCTCAGAAGTGTTGGCAATTCATATTATCGAAAGTTCACTACTACACTCCTCTGCCTGAGTCGCTATGAGACCTCTTTGAAGCATGGCTAGTTCTTCATCAAGATGCCTTATTTGCATGTATTTGGTGTATAATGCCAACTTCATTGGTCTAGTCTATTTGGTGGGAAGGGAATAAAAGGATTTTTAGACAAGTAACCTCCCCATTTATGAGGTCCAATCCATTATTGAAAAATCATTTTCAGAACCAGTAAATGCCTTTGTCCAAAACAACAAAAAATGCTCCTCTATTTTCACCTCTTGGGATGACTCTATATTAAGAACATGGAAAGGTATTTTATTACCAATCAAAGGCTCTCTCAAGGTCCCACCTTTAGCCAAAATGGATAGGAGAACTGTCATCTAGACACCTCCTACCCCCCCTACCTCAAACTTAATTTTGATGGTGCCTCTAAGGGAAAACCAAGAATCTCAGGTGTTGGTATGTGTATTATAAACTCCTCATCATAGCTGCCAAATCAACTACTCTTTCCTATGAGATTAATAATGAAACATAATCAAGAGCACTTCTACAAGGCCTTGTTCTTGCAAAACAAGTGGGAGTAGAAAACATACATGTTAAAGGGGATTCCCTCTTGTTAATCAACGCATGTAAAGACCACACATGTCAAAACTGGAAAAATAGGCCAATTATGGAAAAGACACGGGAACTCCTTGATAAATTTGCTTTGTTTCATATCTCACATACATACAAGGAAGGTAACAAGGTTGCAAACCACTTGGAAAATAAGGGATGTCATGGGAAAGAAATCTCCATCACAGAACACCTGGATTTACTCCTCAAAGCACCACTACTTGTTGAACACCTGGATTTACTCCTCAAAGCACAACTACTTATTGAGCTGGCAATAAATGAAATGCGACGGGCATAAGAATCATTATTCCAATACATATGCTTGAATTGATTAAAATATTTTCCACATGATGAACTCATTAGCTGTGGAACTTTCATGGTCCACTTGTTATTAACACTCGACATGGTGATATCAACATATATGATGATTGTATCTTCCCCCTCATTCTCCATTGATTACACACACTTCTTTGATTGTCGAGGCAGCTACCATCTCCACTCCTTCCTTCCAAATGTGACACCCCACACATGCGAACCTTGCTACGATGGCAAGTGGGAATCATCATGCTTAGCTTGAGAGACATTAACTAGAATCCAAATCAATAGAGGGTGCCAGCAAGAAGTTGAGTCCACTTTTTGGGCAAAAAGTGAAGTGTTTTATCTTTTTTTTCAAATTTTCTATCAATTTATGTCAAAATTTGAGGCACTTAGATATTGAATCTAAAAATAGTTCACTAATAGAAAATGTAGTGCTCAGAGTCTACTTTTCAAATATCTAATTTATTTAAATACCCACATGGTAGAAAGGTTTTTTTAGTAGGCATTTTTAAAAACTACTTTTTCAAAATGCCTCTTTCAGGACCATACCACACACGTGTACGACCACCATATTTTGACCTATATAACTGAATATTTATGAATCCTTCTGGGGAAATATACCTAAGAAACTAAAGATTGATGAGAATATTTTTTCTTTTTTTTAATTGAATATATATTTTTTAATTGACTATAAAATATATTTTTGAAACCTCTCGTGTACGACCACCATAATTTGATGAAAAATTCACATTTTTTCAAAATTATTATTTTTAGCTTCAAGGAAATTCTATGTAGATTGATGTCATATAAATTATTTTTAAAAAAAAGGTAAAAACAAAAAAAGTTATTAAAGTTTTAGTGAACCTTACTATTTTAAGTTTAGGTACCACTTTTGATTAATAAATATTGTAAAAATAGTAAAATTGATCATATCAATATAAAATTTATATTTTAGAAATCTAGACAGTAAGTTCTCTAATGGGTTTTCATTTCGTCAAAAAATTTGATAAGGAAGATCCTCAAAATTTACGGCAAGACAGAAATATGCTATACAAATGCCTTAGCCGTTATTTTGGAGGTCCAAGCATAGGCTTGGTCCCACCAAGCCTGTCCCGAACTGAAATCCAATGCAAAGGGTGGCCTTGTAAATTCTAAATTTAAAAAATGGGCACACGTTTAAAAATGTGTACCCATTTCTTAAATATAATAAATCGACATCAAAAAATATGTTTCTTAAATTTTTTTTTTTTTTTAAAAATATAAAAAATGGGCACCCATTTTTTTAATTTTGGATCGGGTGTCCGAGCCTAAGACAGGTGCCCATTTTTTCAAAATGGGTGCCCATTTTTAGCGGCATTGTTTCAAGTCCACAAGACTTCCGCCGAATTGGCACCCAACTTCTTGCACTTACCCTAGAATAAAGTGTTGGCTCTACACGAATAAAAGTAGAATACAATTAAGTAATTTAAGTAAATTAAATATGATATTAGCTAGAATCCAAATCGAGGATTATATTGTTAAATATTATAGGAATATATCTACCAATATGTAGGAAAGTGGGGCCTTGTCAACATAAACAAATTTGAAGCTATAGGTGGACTACAAATAAATCTGGTTCATATCTTTGCTTAGTATAGAATTGATTTACGTGCATTTGTAAGCGAACTTAGTAAGTGGAATTATTTAGACCAACAAGATTGGACTAGTAGAGAATTAACTATTATCCCAAACATACATCTATTTTTTGTACCTATATTTGAAGTTGGGTAGTGTCAAGAGATACCATTTGGGAATATGTTAGGAAATGATTTGTTCTCTTTTAGATCAAGCTCCTAGGTGAATCCATTTGATGGTGAAGAACATAGATCAAAGGTAATAGAAAAATATGCTATATATCTTTGATGATGATGTAAACTGTAGAAGGTGCAAATAGGATTCTCTAAGATGTTACTAGATTATGTTTTCATATAAATTCTTGTTCGTGATGCAAGGTGATTGTATATGAGTCATTTAATGTCCTTAAATTTAGCATAGCACACAAATGTATGCTAGGTTGTTTAATTTAATTTTTGAAGTTTAAAAGTTATTAAGATCAAATATATATGTGGAAGTGACCTAGGTCAACACTATACTTGTAAATTCAAACTCAAATAATGATTATGTATGTTAAAGATTAAAATTACTTTTAAAAAAATAAATAATAATAAAAATAAGCTAAAAAAATGTCATGTGACCCTAATTGAATGCATGAATATATGATGTAGGATAATTTAGGAGTGGACGTTTATTATCTTGCAAGTCTGACAAGTTTGCAATTCATTAAAGACTAACACCATTTTTAGACATAAGTCAATGGAAATCATTAAAAATCCCTCAAAGTTCTTAAAACGTTGAGCTGATTGATTCTTTTGTAGAAAGAAAACATAGCAGAAACTTAGAAAACATTTTATTTTTCTACTTACTCCATTATCACTGGACTTTGGAGAGTTTCATAAGATTACAAAAGAGGATAAAAATGTTGCAGCAAGAAACAGATTGTAAGAAGAAAAAAATGGATAGTTTGAAAAAGGAACCCATAGAGACAATGGAATGCAAACAATCACACAATTCTTTAAAAATTGAAATTTTAATGAGCTTTTGCTATGCCGAGTTGGATTAAAATGAGGCATTTATGGAGGAAGATATACTATTTTTAAAATCTAAAACTGATATCTTTCAGGTAGGCAATTCAACGCCTCTTGGTGGATGTGTGGGTAAGTGAAGGAAAGAGAATTAAAATAGTAGTAAACAAGGGCACATCAAGGAAGAAAACAAGTATTGAATCAATGCCAATTTTAGCAGATGAATACCAAGGTAAGGAATGGAAGGTGATAAGTAGAATTTTGTTAAGAAAGCAACGGTGTGAAAATGCCTTCCTAATGCCAATTTACATGGGAAATAATAAAATGTTCGAATCTACTTCAAAATATTGAGATAAAAAAAAGAAACAAGAACATAGAAAATGTCATGCACACAAGATAAACACATGAGACAAAATTTACGTGGGAAACCCTTTCGGGGAAAAACCCACCACCAAAAAACCCGAGTGTCTTCTTTGATTACAGTAACCAATGTTACATACAAACAATAATGTATTTTTGCACAGGCTCAGATTGTATCACAATCAACCTGACTTTACACCACTTTGACACTCCACTATTGTAACCTTTTAGCCTCACAATTCCTAACGAATTCTGCAGACATTTATACACTTTGTGATTCGTTATAGAATTTGGTATAACAACTGTCACTCCATGAAACAATTACTATCATCCTTGGCACTGTTCCAGTTGATGGTCCCTTCGACATCAAATACTCCCTTCGACATCAGGTCACTCCCTTTGCCTCTGACACTCCCTTCAGCATCGAGTCACTCCCTTCGGTATCAGGCACTCCCTTCGGCAATGAGTCACTTCCTTCGGCCTCGGGTCATCTGATCACCATACTTGACTCAGCATGTATGCATCTTACTGTACACTCCAGCCATCACCGTGCCTTCACTATACTATTACTCAACCGTATCCTCCAACTCCTTCACCGTACTGACTCCTCACTACAACATTTGGGGTCAAATTTTGATGCCAATTTGCGATGACATTACCATTTGTGTGTGATTTTTGTGTTTTTTCCAAGTACCCCCGATGCTGTCATAATATCGATGGTATTGTTGGAATTGCGACACCCGCGTGATTTTAAACAAAAGAAAAATAAAAAGAAAGGCTCATTTCTAATTTAGCGTGATCGCATACCATCGTGCGCGAAGAGGGCCTAACTGTGGAAGATTGGAATCTTGGTATAATATGGTAGCAACGACTTGATCAGGTAGGCATTCGAGCTTTGTATTCTCATTAACTCAACTTCATTTTGATGGTATTTGTTGATTTAATGGCACAATATGAATGTTAATACTGGCATTGTTAATACTGACATTTTTAATACTAGAAATGTCTTGATGGATCGCGGGCTACAAGCTAAGGCATCATGCATTGTTTATGAGCTCACTGTTTAATACTGGCATTGTTTACATCTTTGCATTTTGAATGCTTGATGAACCGCGATCTTTGAGAGCTAGGGCATCGTTGCTATTACCTTCAAGACATTCTGTGAAGTGTTTGATATCTCTTTATTGGTTTTTCTGTTGATATTCACTATGTGGTACTCCCCGTTTATGATAATTTCATGAGGAAAACATGGTATCTTCTTTCCTTTCTGTAACATTCTTCTGAGTGCACATGTCCTGTAGCATGGTTTTTATTTCAGAAGTGTATGGCTTGGCTATGCAAATGCGTAATTGTAGATGAGGATCAGTAATAGGATGCCATTCATTGCTTAGATCTTCTTGATCTAACCCCCATCTCTCTTTTCTTTGCAGGTTCTGGATCACACGGGAGCACAATGGATTCATACTCGGGTTAAAAATTCATCACTTCAGGCAATGTTTGGTACCCTTATTATTTATGTTCATCCTCTTATGTATGCCTGTACTCTTGCATATTCTTCTAAAAGTTGGCTATGATCACAACAACCCAGATGATTTTATCTTTCAGTTCCTTTCCTTGTATAGTATATACAAGTTATTTGGAATATATATAGTATATACATGTAATCTTTAGATGTAGAAATTTATTTTCCTTTACATGTATCTTTTCATGAAATGAACACAAATTAAACAAGATCATCTAATAATGCAAATTAGGGTACTATAGTCACTCATCTAGTAATTAGGTTAACAATGTACAATGAGGTAACTATTTGTATATATATCAAACCATGAAGATGATGCTTAGGAGACAGTGGAGCTAGAGGAATATGTGAAAGATCTAAATGATTTGAAAAATAAAAACTCCTAAGGCTTTCAAACACCTAGGAGCCTGTTATAAATTAAAATGGAAGAAGATAGGTTCATGTATGATCTTAAGGAATTTTTTATCTAATGCCTACGAAGTTGACTTTCTAGAGGACATTAATATCTCACCTATATTCAATGTCAGTGATTTGTATAAACATTATGAAGGAGAGATTAGTATCTCACTTGTATTCAATGTCAGTGATTTGTATAAATATTCAAATTTGGAATCATTGTTGAATTTATTCCTCATGTAGTGTATATTTCTTCATATTTAATAGGTTGTAACTCAAATTTCTAAATGTTATTGGACTCAAATAATTGTTAAAAATCTATTTGTGAGTTACTATGCTTCTTGGTGCATGTTTGGACATATCCATAGACACGACAACTCTTGGGTGCGTGTGTATGCATATATGCATGTGTATTTATGTTTATATATGTATATGTATATTTATATATGTGTGTGCGTATTATACATATACCTATATATTTACATGTATATATATACATGTACATACATATATATGTATGTGTGTATGTATATGTGTATATATGTGTGTGTGTGAATATTTATGTATGTATATGTGTGTGTCTATATATACACCCACACATACATACATACATACATACATATACATACATACATACATACATACATATACACATACATACATAAAGACATACACACACACACACATAAATACATACATACATACATACATACGTACATACATACATGAATCTTTCATTTGGTTTGAACATATGGAATTTCATCATATAGAATCATCATTATTAGTCATTATATGTCTACACCCCCCTTTCCACTCACATGGATCAACAAAGAAATAGACTCAAACTCTTCAAAGAAACCCGATTGCAACCACC
>MU225409.1:1030176-1040560 GCA_018584345.1 Thuja plicata
GTTTCATCCATGAATTTGACATGCACAAATTGCTTATCATGTCACAAAAATCATTGATGTGTTGACAATGACTTGCAAGAGTGTAGGTGACACATGGTTCAACTCCAATTCATACAATTGGGAGTACTCGGGAAAGAGTAGACTCTAAATATCAATGTTTTGGCCACAAATATAACAAGGATGAAGCATGATGAGGAATGGAGATAGAAAAGAATAAATTAGCCGCGCATGTAGTGGACATGGAAAAGGGTATAGTAGAGCCTACTCATCTTTCCTGGGTAGTCCCAATTGTTTCAAGCGGAGAAGAAGTAATGAGAGGAATTGTCGAAACATCAACAATTTTTGTGAGATTAGTTTGTTAACTGCAACTGACACAAGGCAATTTGTGAATGTCAAACTATACACTTGAATCTTGATAGCAATATCAAAATTTGACATGCCCCCAACTGTAGATGCCTTTACATGCATTTCAATGTGTGGTAAGGACTAAAAGTCCCAATCACAACTATGCATATGGTTTCCATCAAGTGCAGTTAGGACGTTGCATTGACATGTTGTTCAGATTCATTATATCATCAAATACAAAGCATTATCATTTTGTACTGTGATTGAGAATAGCCATTTTGCAATTTGATTTGAGATGTTGTTTACATGATTAGTATGTTTCTTTTTATTGCAATTATAAATAGTATGAATGAAAAAAATAATCAACTAAAAAAAATGATATGTTGGAATGACAGTGCAATATTTATCAATATAACATCGATGGCTTCGGTCAATGTGCCTATGTGTCAATGTGGTGTTGGCCCTTGTGCATTGAAGATGTTATGCACAACAAGTAATCCTAGGTGTCAATTTTGGGGTTGCCCAAATAGGAAAAAGGTCTGGATATAGAATTATATTTTAATGTTTAAAAGTAATGTGACAAGTTATAATCATTTTAGGAACAACTGATGTAGATTTGGTATCATAGGGAAATAGTGGATGTCAATACTTTCGGTGGGTCGATGAAACCACATTTATATATACCCATCTACGTCTATACCTGATGTAGGAAATGAGTGCAACTTGTGCAAGGCTCGAGAGGTAGCTAGTGTCGTCGAGATTGCTTCAATGGCGAAAGAAGAAATCATGTTTCTGTGATGCCTTCTTTGTGTATTTTGTGCACTACTTTGTTGGGACCATATGCATAAATGTGATTAATAGAGGGCTATTGTAGATACTAAATTTTTCTTAGAATTTCATGTAGATACGTTGGACATTTTGATAAACTCATGAACTTTTTGTTGTTTATGACTTCGTTATGATTTTCTATATAAAATTAAACAAAATAAAAAATTAACCTTATTAAATTTTTTTTTAAAAAGGTATAACATTTTAAAAAAGTTAACCTTATTAATGATTTATGATGTCTAACTCTTGGATGGGTTTTTGTAAATTTTATCCTTGTTCCTTTTAGAAGTGTATGGCTTGAATAGGCACATGCATAATTTTAGATGAGGATCAGTAATAGGGTGCCATGCATTGCTTAGATCCTTTGGATCTAACCCCAGCTTTTCCTTCCTTGTAGGTTCTGGATCATACATGAGCATACTACATTCAACCTCGTGTCAACACTTCAACGACATCAGGTAGTGATGCAAAATTTACTATATGTAGTCGTTGTTGTAGCATCAGGCGCCACCTTCAACACAATATGATCACTAGACAAGTCTATTTGTCTTCTACTTTTAAGTTGCGTTGTTTCCGTTCTTTTTTTATGAAGTTGGGTGATGCTTGTTATCCAAATTATACCAATACTTTTATAAGAGATTTTCCCTTTTTACTTCAACCTAAACAAACTTTCAGGCAAAATTCCAGCTGAAATCTTCAGCGAGAAGATGAATCTGTTACACTTGTGAGTACAAAAAAATTTGTTTGTTTTCTCATATGTTATGACCTTCAGCATGTGATATATAAAAATATCGTCTGTTCTGAGCACTATTTATTACCATCTATAGACTATTTGACAGTAATGAGTTTGAAGAAGATTTGGAAATTTTGCACCAATCTGAATTGGATCAATCATCATTTTCAAATCTTCTTCATCAATCACCATCAATCATTTTCCAAGAGAAACACCTTTCTCTATATGAATCTTGGTTTACATTTCCCTGTAATCCTGATGCAACATGTTTCCATGAAGTACGTCAGGGGTATAATGCATTCAAGCAAAAGGCTCCGGAGGCTGCTAAGTCTTTTGTACACCTTTTGCTTGGTAATTTGAAGCCATTAATGGAAACTTACAATCCTAATCTCACAATAGCTGAGAAACATAAATGTAGGCATCATGGTCATAATTCTTTGGAGACACAACATAAACAAATAGGATAACATATGGTTTTAGAAGGCCCAGACGGGCATCAATTCAATGGTACAATTATGGTCTTGTAAAGATAAACTAAAACTGGAATTTCAGAAAAAGTTTGTGCATAATTATGAACTAAAGATGGGGAATTTTCTAGTGTTCAAATATGTTTCAAAATCTTTTTTTTTTAAGTGAAGATATTCGATACAACAGCTTGTGAGAAAAATCAAATAGAAAGGAAATCATCCTTTCTTGGACAAAACTATCTCTTACCAAGAAAGGATGATTTCCTTTTTTCTTGATTTTTCTCACAAGCTATTGTATCGAATATCTTCACTTTAAAAAAAAAATTTGAAACATATTTGAACACTAGAAAATTCCCCATCTTCAGTTCATAATTATGCACAAACTTTTCCCAGCCTTGCTGAAATTCCAGTTCCACTTTATCTATTCAAGACTATAATTGTACATTGAATTTATGCCCATCTGGGGCCTTCTAACACTATATATTCTACACAGTTGCATGTGCATTCTCGATTCAGAGTGGGAAAATCTAATTTTGGATGCGAGGGAGAGAAGCCAAACACATAAAGAACATGCACATATTCACGAATATAGCTCGGAAACATAAATGCAGATATCACAACAGCTGAGAAACATAAATGTAAATTTCATGGTCATAATTGTTTGGAGACACAACATAATTGAGTGGTATACCCATATGATGCAACACAACCACTACTCCTCCAGTTCTAAGTTGGCACTGCAGGATCCAAAAACCATAGATAATGAATAAATTTAGAGAGCAGAGGAGGGCCATAATGACCAAAATAATACAGGATCCTTATATTATTTTGGTCGTTATGGCCCTCCTCCTCTACTCTCTAAATTTATTCCTTATTTATGATTTTTGGATCCTGCAGTGCCAACTTAGAACTGGAGGAGTAGTGGTTGTGTTGCATCGTCTATGTATACCACTCAATTATGTTGTCTCCAAACAATTGTGACCATGATGCCTACATTTATGTTTCTCAGCTGTTGTGTCCTAGGATCCCTTATGACCCTTTACAATCCCTAATATTACATCTTTGAGATCTTAAAGTGTCGTAAAGGGTCATAAGAGGCTCCTAGGAGGGGCCAAATGAGCTTCCACCTTCACGTGGTTGGCCCTGTTAAGTAGAGAATGTTAAATTGTTCTCGAAACAAAGAGAAGCTCAATATTTTATGGTCTCACTCCATGCACATGACAAATTTTTTTTTTTAAACATAGCATACCATCAGAATTGTGATGATATTCAGTGGATGACTGACGCCAAAACACTACACGCGACGTCCAGATGTCAAAATAGTCTGACAGCTGGACATCGCATGTACAACATGTTCGTTGCATACCCATTGTAATAGCGACACTCATAATGTGTAACGAAGACATACTAACCCTCATAGCCAGTGCATATTGCAACAGTCATGCCCGTCGCAATAACGACAGACAATGCTACCGTCGGTGATTCTGATACCAAAATTGCAACATTGGTCTGTGTCGCTTTCCCGATAGAGTAGTGTCATAATTGTGACACATAGCCATTGAAAAGAGGTCTCAAATGTAATAGTTCCTTCACCATACCTACATTCTTCCCAACACCATATAGTGAGGCCCCAATGGTGTACGGTGGAATAGCTGTATGTTAGAATCTTCCTTCACCGTACGATGAGTTTCTAACGTACGGTGAAATACCGTACTTTATTATCCAAAAATCTCCCACTTGATGAAGTATGTACTCATATGGGCACAAAGTTACTTAACATGACCAACAAGAGAAATGTGGACTCCAAAGCCCATCATACTAATACATATTACCTTCGTAAAACAGAGTTTACCATGTGTTTCATTTTGATACCCGCAATAGAAAAACATGAATGGTCTTATCTTACACATGAAAGTTCCCACCTTCTATTATGCTACTACCACTAGACACACATAGAAGCCATCCACAGAGAAAACCACACATCCTGTCGCACAAAAGAATCATAATTCTGTCTCAAATGATATCACAAGCCACAAGCACTTGGTCCAAAGATAACTACATGAACCAAAAATTATCAAAACCATAGCTTAAATAGCATCCACAAAAATGCTATTGCATCCAAATATCCATACCTCCAAGGTATATCACATGGATTCAAAACCAACAACATATACATACAGTCTCAAGCCTCAAAGCAATATCTGTCACATATACACTAAGAAGCTCTCACCGCACATGCACAACTAATGTCAGTCTGAAATGAATCCATTCTACAACATCACATAGAAGTGAAATAACAAACTTGTAGCATCACAAACATCAACAGTAAATCAACCATGTATCATGTCCTTCTACATACACCTCTAAATGCCTCTCAGAATTCCTGCTGAAACCATCAATCGTTCCAACAAATACATCTCTAATCAGAAGAGAAAATAACATCACCACCGTCTCTAAGTATCTATGAGAACCTGTAACCAATCAATCCATGCTAACTCCAAATGCAGAACAACAACTTCATGAAGTGTCAAGAAAATGACTAATGTACTCAATACACAACAACAAAAACAAGATCAATGTCAAAGTTCCAACCATGGCCTCAGGAACATAAACATGACAAAATGGTCTAAAATATCTCAACCAAAGAGATAACACGCTCCATATGAACATACCATAACCTGTCAAATGAAAACATACTTTACACCTTTATCAAAGACCCTGTTGAGACCTCAAGATGCCAACATCTTTAGTCACATGAAGATAAACATCTCCAAACAATAATTCAAGAAATACGAAAAGATCCTTATCAGGATCTAAGACACCTTCCAACATTTGCAATACTAATGAAGATCATTTGCTAACATAAGAACCTACATCACTGCCAACAACTCCCACTGAACTGTGGTGTCGAGTCACACATGGCATTGTGACAAACATCTTCCATATGAAGATCAAATTAATCTACCAGTCATCATCAGATGATCGATTAGCCAAAGCAACATTGCAAGCATCTTCATCATCACTCTGAGAAGACTTGGATATGACCAGCCTGTCCACAGTGATGACATGTAACTGATTGAAAGTTTGACAATATTAAGTTGAAAATGATGCAAGACATTAAATCAGTTAATGGTTTGTATTGTCATTGATGTCAACTTGATATATTCTGTATGGTCATATACATAATGCCAAAGACTTCAGAGAATCAATAAAATGAAGGTTATGCTTTCAGCAATTCATAAAAGTCAAGTATTCACCTAGTGACAGACTACATCAGCGGAGTGCACACCATCGGTAAATACATAGATAAAGTCACAGTGATGCCCGACGAGCAGAAGATAGTGTTGCCTGATGAAGCAGAATCACAGGATGCCTGACGAGATGAAAACAGTGTTGCCCGATGAGAAAGATCCAATGATGCCGACAGACGGAGATCCCAAAGCTAACTAAAGTTGTACCGATGGAACTGGCAGTTGTTACCGACGATGAACTACAAAATTGACCGACAGAACAGAGAGATCATAAAATGACAAAATATCTAGCTGACAAAGCTTAAAGAAAGTCTTAAATGGTTGTTTTATTTGTTTTATTCGACCACAATTAAGTAAGTGATTTAAAGATGATTTACACAGCTGACAAGAAGATAACTATGAGATAAATCAGGAGTTAAAGCTATAAATCAATTTGGCTGGATTGTTTTTCATGCCAAGAATCAAGAATAAAGAACCAAGAATTAAGGAATATCATGTCTATATAAGAGACAAGTATAATTGATTTAAAAGACACTCAGATACACAAGGGAGTGATTTGAAAGAAGATGCTGAAGAGAAACTGATGAAGGTTAAACTTCATATAGTCCTGATCAATCAAGCTAAGGGAGAGCTAAAGAATTCTGCAAACACTGACACACAGTGAAGCACAACATCACAAAGCAGAAAGAATGAAGAAAAAAGGAATAGAATTGATATATTGATCAGAAAGGTATTGTACGTAAATAGATCTAAATATTTTCAATTCAAAGTTGCATTAAAAATAGGTCATTGTGTTTCAGTTTAACCATTGAAGCATTAAGTCTCTTAACAGAGTAGGACTTAATAGTCTTTTGTTAATGAGGTATATCCTAACAGATTACCAGAAGGTTGACTCATGATAGTAGCATTGGTCTTACCTAAAGCCTATTGACAGTCTAAGAAGAAGGCTGATTCAAGGATGGTAGTATGATTAGCATAAAGCCTATTGACAGTCATGAGACTGATTCAAGGATGGTAGCATAGATGCTAGATACTTAGTGACAACCTATGTATAAAAATCCTCTAACAAGGTCGCACTTAATAGTGTGTTTGTAACCTTTAACAGGGTTGGCTCCTAACATGGCTCACTTCAGAAGAGTGAAATTTTGGGGTACCGGTCCCAGTGGTTTTTCCCTTAACAGGGTTTCCACGTTAAAATCCTTGTGTTATGTGTGTATGGTTTATTAATTTAGTGTTTTACATTTCACATATGCATTTATGGATTGACTAGTATACTTTGCATATTTACTGAGTATCAGTAAATAAGTTTTACTTCTTATCGGTTATCAAAGAGAAGAAGGACAGACAAGGTAAACTGACAGATAGTTATTTGTTTCAAGTATTTCAATGGCATACATCTTGTAGGGACTTAATAATCTGAGGTGTATTAATTGGTGGATTTGATAGGGAGCCTCCTTGGTAACCTTCTGAGTTTTCTTGAAACTCTTGATAGGTCTCTCTCAGGACCTCTAGGGCTTCCTCAATCCACCCTTCAACACTTTGAAGAATCAGTTCTTTCTTTCCAATCAATGAAACTAACTATCATGTTAAAGACACCATTCTTGTGTTCCACAAGAACCTTCTACACAAACCACTCCAAGCCCTACACTTAAGTTTGGATTTGCAGGAGGGTTAGGGCTTCAACATACTTCATTTTTCAATTCCAACCTAGGTTTGAAACCACCAAATTGATCCATATTTCCATCGGGTTCTAGTTCCTACTTTCTAGGCCTTGTAGCCTTTTTGCACAATTAGCCCTCCTAGTTTTTAGGAAACCTTAAAAATAGAAAAAATCTCTCAAAGGACCCCCTGATCTTTTGTGGTAGTCTTTAGGTAAGGCAAGAACCCACAAGGAATTTCTAGGTCCCTTAGCTTGGAACTGTCCGTACACCCTGTTATCAGAAAATGGCACAATTCTTGTGTTTAGACCAGTTTGGTGTCTTGGGCTTCAAAACTTGTCTTGTTGGATCTTTGGGAAATAATCCACCTTGGGGAACACCTAAAAAACATCACTCAACACATCCATGGCATTTTTGGCTCATGAGAACACCCCCTGCAATGTTTAAACCAATTGTCACTTGCTTCCTCTAACCGGGCTATGAGTTTAGCTCGCCTCGGGCAAGTGCTTAAAAATACATGCTATCACTTTGAGAGCTCCTCCTTCCAAAGAATGGTAGCTCCATGGAATTATTCCCCATTCCCATATGGCTGTACAAAACCAACGGTGGGAAGTGGAGTTAGGTCCACATCTTTGCCCCTTGCTCCAAATCAGGACAACAAACAATCCAAAACCAAGAAATTTACAAACAACAACCAAAAAATAATTACAAAGAAAAATAATCATGGGAAAAGCTTGGTAACATGTACAATCATGGATTCCAATAATCATAGTTTTAATTTCAATCCATTCAATACAAAAACAACACAAAAATGCTTCAATTTGCTGTCCCTTCAATAAACTCTCTTTGCTCCAGAATACGAGTCCGTACAGAATGAACTTCCACCCTCACAATTAGGGTTTTTCCACCTTATATCCCTTAGACACACATTTCCTCACCCTTCTATGGGTTCAAAACTTCTTAGAAAATTGATTTCCTCTAGACAACAAAATGTTGTCAGCAACTTTGAAAAGTTGCTAATGTTGCATAGCAACATTTTTCATTTTTTAACCAATAACAGTTTTTTAGTGTTTCCTTCACCAACCTTCCTTAGATAACTTTAGGTAGAATACCTAGGATATCTATGGACCCTAAAAATTTCTATGACATCATCCTAACATTTGATGACATCATCAAGTACACATTTAAATGGAGCCAAAAAGAGCCATTTACACAAGAAAAGAAGCACAAAATGAAAACTACCTAAAATACTCTTGGTCAACATGACCTTATATATTTACATTTCCCTAATAGAGGGTCTTACACACACTAGCACAGCAAAATGACAAGAGACTACCATACTTGCTTGGCATCTCCAGGGTGCTCCTGCACCATACTACCAAGGTTAAGAACTTATGTCACCTCTGGGGACAGGAGCTTAGGATCAATTCCCTACTTCTTAAAGTCACTCTTAGCCACCCAAGTAGCCTCAACCTCTGACATTCCTGCCCATTGAATGAGATGTTCCAAATAGGTGCCTTTCCTAGTCTTTTTTTTCACCCGAGAGTCTAAAATCTTCTCTGCCTTTGGTGTTGGTGTAGGGGTAAGCTGAACATTTGCTACTATGTCCTTACCATTTGACTATACCTCTATATCTTCTGGTATAGGTCCCTTATACTGGACCAAATCTTGCACATTGAAAACAGGAGAGATTGCCAAATCTGTTGGCAAGTCAAGTTTATAGGCATTTTGCCCATACTTTGCAAGAATCTTGCAAGGACAAACCCTCCTCATCTGCAGCTTGGTGGGGACTCCCTTATGCAACCTAGACTTGTTAAGATGAACCATCACAAGGTCACCCACAACAAACTGAAGATCTTTCCTTCTTTCATCCACTTTTGCTTTTAACTTCTGTGTAGCCTCTTGGAGTTGCTTCTTCACTTTCTCATTAACATCCTTCATGGATTGAGAAAAATCATCTACATATGCACTCCTTCCTTCTGCATTTTCCAAGTTCCTTAACTCAAACACACCTCTAGGGTGCAGCCCATAAACTACTTCAAAAGGGATTTTACCTATTGTCCTGTTTGCACTATCATTGTAGGCATATTCAACCTGTGGTAACATTTGATCCCACATCACTCCATACTCCTTTGTCAAGCACCTAAGGAGATTTCCCAACACTCTATTTATCACTTCATTCTGACCACCAGTTTGGGGATGGTAGGCTGGCCCAAATGACAAATTGGTTCCCAATCTTGCCCACAAGGTCTTCCAAAAATGACCCATGAACTTTACATCTCTATCAGAGACTATGCTGATAGGTAAGCCATGAATCCTTACCACTTCTTTAAAAAACAAATGAGCAATGTGACTGGCATCATGAGTGGTTTTGCAAGCAATGAAATGACTCATCTTGCTAAATCTATCAACCACTACAAGGATGCTATCTAAACCAGATTTAGTTCTAGGCAGCCCAACAATAAAATCCATACTAATGCATTCCCAAGGCCTATTAGGAATGGGTAAGGGCTGATACAAACCTGCATTTGATGCTATACCCTTCACTTTCTGGAAAACCAAACACTGCTCCACATACTTCCTGATGTCCTTTTGCATCCTAGGCCAATAGTAGAACCTTTACACTATTTCTAATGTCTTATTTAGGTGAAAATGCCCACTTAAGCTGCCATTATACTTTTCTTGGATTACATTTTCCCTCATAGATCCCTTAGGAATACATAGCTGCCCTTCTCTAAACAAGAGATCATTCTGAATGTTATAGTTAGCAAATTGACTATGGAAATGCTTTTTGAAGTCTTTGCATACCTTGTATGCCTTTGAGAAGTCTTCATCACCTTCATAAAGCTCCTTGAAGCTTTCTATGCCTATACTTTGTAGCTGTACTACTTGGACTGTCAAGAGTCTCCTACTCAAAGCATCAACCACTTTATTCATTTGCCCTTTCTTGTGTTTGATGGTGAAGGTATAGGCCCGCAAATATTCCATCCACTTAAGGTGTTTTTTGCTCAACTTCTCCTGAGAGTTAATAAAACTCAAAGCCTTGTTATCAGTATACACCACAAACTCTTTAGGCAACAAATAGTGCCTCCATTTCCTCAG
>MU225410.1:0-51119 GCA_018584345.1 Thuja plicata
TGCCAAAACTAAACTTACTAAAGAATTGTCTAAGTTGCAAGAGCATCACATAGTCCAATAGTAATGTTTAGCAGAAGCCAATTTACTGACTATAAAATTTAATTATCTATGCTAACATGAAAAAAAATGTAGGGACATGTATTTCAAGTGGGCCTACTTGAAAAATAATCTAATTGTGCTAAATAGAAGAAAATAGCTAAATCAAAGCTTCATAGATTCATATATGCATACTAATTATAGACAAGCAATATATTCAACTAAAAGTAGGAATATATTGAAAATGGTGTCACATTTTTTTTAAACAAAAGTTAGTATTGGTCAAAATTTTGTCCTTTACACAGTACTAAATTCGACCAGGATGCTATACAATCGACGGTTCTTTCGATGAATTTGGGTGGATAATTCGATGACAAAATGGACTAAATCGACCAGGATGCTATACCTTCGACGCTCGATTCGATGAATTTAGGTGGATAATTTGACGACACAATGGTCTCAATTTTGACGTTTACACCAATTGCACGACGTCTTATTCTTCCAGTTATAAGGGATTGTTGCAGTCGATAATTTGACCAGTTATGGGGTCAAAATTTTGACTATTATTTACCATGTAGAAAATTTGACGAAAAAAGATTGACGATAGTGTTAGTCGCTTATTCGACCAATTGTTGTAGAAAATTTGACTAATTCTCATCAAAATTTAAGGTAAAATTTACTAGTGCCAAGGTTTCTCAGGAATAGAAATTAGTGTATACAAACTAGTATTCTGACTCACTCCTTTTGCAACTTGACGAATTCCACAACTTTTCACAAATTTATGAACATACTTATACAACTAAGGCCAAAAATACCTTTCCTTAATCAAACTTAATGTCTTATCAATACCAAAATGTGCAGCCAAACTACTACTATGTTTCTCCTTTATCAAATTGGTTCTCATTGATCCTCTCAGTATACATAATTGAATACCTTTGAACAACATGTCCTCTTGAATTAAATAATCTTCATACTTACTCGGTTGATCTAGAATAGGTGCTCTACACATTCTCCATGACTCAGAAAAATCAGGTTCATTTTCATACAAATGATTCATATCATCAAAACCAAGAACCTCAGTTCTCATTTCAGTCAACAAAGATCTTCTCCTACTCAATGCATCAAAAACTCACTTAGAAACTCCACTCTTATGCTTTATCACAAATGCGAAACTCTGCAAATGCTCTACCCATTTCATATGTCTATGATTCAACTTATTCTAACTACCCAAATATTGTAAAGTCTTATGATCAATATATAACACAAATTCACTCAAAACCAAATAATGTCTACATTTCTTCAGTGCTTGAACACTAGTATATAATTCTTGATCATACATAAAATATTTCCTCTTAGCATCATTCAACTTATCACTAAAGAAAGCAACAAGTTTACCTTCTTGAGTCAACACAGCTCCTATGGCACTTGCACTTGCATCACACTCAACTTGAAATACCTTATTGAAATCAAGTAAGGATAACATAGGCAATTCAATAACCTTTTGCTTAAAAGTCTCAAAACTTTTATCAGCTCCATGTGTCAACTTGAATTATGTTTTGTCTCCTCTCATTGTCTCAGTCATAGCATTACAAATTGAACTAAAATTCTTGATAAAATTTCGGTAAAAACTTGCTAATCCATGAAATGATCTTACCTCACTGACATTATAAGGTGTAGGCCAATCAAGTATAACTTCAACCTTCTTAGGGTCCATCATCTAACCATCAGCTAAAATCACAAAGCCTAAATACACAAGTTCTTCTTTTATGAAGGAAAACTTTTTCAAATTAATTTGCAACTTTTCCTCTTTTAATCTCTGCAACACTTATCTTATATGCATCAAATGCTCTTCTCTAGTCTTACTGAATATCATAATATCATCTAAGTACACAATCACAAATTTACCCAAAAATTTCTTGAAAACCTCATAAAGGTACTTCGTACATTAGTTAACCCAAAATGCATAACCAACCACTCATACAAACCATTTTTTGTTCTTGAAAGCATTCTTCCATTCATAACCTTCTGCGATTCTAATCTAATGATATCCACACTTCAAATCAATCTTGGAAAAATATTTTTCTCCACTCAAACAATCCATTATATAATCCATTCTCGGTATAGGGAACCAATACTTAATTATGATCTTGTTAATATCTCTTGAATCGGTACACATTCACCATTCTCCATTCTTCTTAAATGCTAACAAAATTGGTACTGCACATGGAATCAAACTTTATCTGATCAAACCTTTTTCAATAACTCATTAACTTGTCGATTGAGTTCTTAATTATCGATTGGTGTCAATCGGTGTGGTGCCTTATTTGGAAAAATTTCTCCAGGAATTAGATCCATACAATGACTTATATCTCTCATCAGTGGAAAACCATCAAATACATTATATAAAATGATTTCCTTGTACTCAGTAAGCAAATTTTCAACTTCCTCAGGGGTTTTATCTTTTGTTTTCTCACTTGATTTGTTAGGAATCAAAGCATAGCAGACATCATTTCTCTTCAGATCCTTAACAAACTGTCTACCTTCCATCAAACAAACCTTCATAGATGTGCATATTCCACCAACAAATTCTTCAACTAAAGGTAATATGATTTGCCTTTTTCCATCAACCCAAATAGTATACTTTTTCAATCTTCCATCATGTATAGCATTTTTATCATATTGGCAAGGTGTACACAACAAAATATGATAACAATCCATAGGCATAATATCACACATCACCTTATCATAATACTTTCCAATTTTTAGATTCACAAAACATTGTTCACTCACCATAAGTGTATGCTCATCCTTGATCCATGAAATCTCATATAGCTTTGGGTGCTTCATTCTTTCCAACTGAAACTTGGTGACCATTTCCTCAGATGCTAGATTCTCAAAGCTTCCACTATCAACAATTAATTTCCAAAATTTGTCTGCAACTTTGCATCTAGTATTGAACAAACTCTTTCTTACTGGATCTTGCTTATTATTCTCACTCCATAATATTCTTCTAACCATTAGGTTTCCTTCCTTCTCAGGTTCATTTAGTGACTCCTCTTGCACCAAATCATTTCTTCTACTATTGAATTTCTTTCTTGCATGTGTACACTTAAATGATCTATGTCCCTCTTCTCCACAATTGTAACAAGTTCCTTGGAACCCTCTTCTATTATATCCACCTTAGGAGTAGTTTCCTCTTCCTCAGAATGAACTTCAACATTTCCACTCGGTCTTTCCTTTATCTTGATGTGTGTCTTGTCCTGATCAAATCTACTATTTTCACCATAAGATCTACCTCTTCCTCTAGGGAATCTACACCTCTTCCTCTTTGTCTTTGTTCATGTCTTTTGTTCAATTTATCCTCATCTTTAGGGAAAACTAATAAGCCTCCTCAATACTCTCCATCTTTAGCAAGCGGATCTCATTTTTTATAGAACTTCTTAATCCATTCAAGTATCTTTTTATTCTTTCCACCTCATCCTTAGCATGTCCAGATCTGATATCTAATCTTTAGAATTCCTCGGTGTAATATTTTATAGAGGTATCTTTTTTCTTCAAACTTTGCATTCTCCTAACTAGGTTAATCTGGTAATCACAAGGTAGAAACTTTCCTTTCAACATGTTTATCATCTTATCCCATACCTTGATCTTGTCTTTACCCTTATTCTTTTGATCCAATTGCAGAAGCTCCCACCATAAGGATGCATGACCTTTTAGATTTTTTCTTGCAATCTTCACCTTTTTCTCCTCTTCTACATTCTCATACTCAAAGTATTTTTCCATCTCAGTTATCCATTCTATCAATTCATTTGAATCCAATTTTCCACTATACACAGGGGGATTAAACTGAGGTGTGGACTTCAAACTTGTCAAATCTTGTAGGAATATTTCTTCTTCCCGATCCATCATAGGTGTAGGTGCGGCTTCTATTAGAATTAAGTAATACTGGGGGGGGTGAATTAGTATAACTACACTTTAATCTTAAACTTAGTAAATTCCAACTAAATAACCAGATAATTGTTGAAATTAAAAGAACATAAACATAAGACACACAAATCATAAGACCGTGAATTTTTTGTCAAGGAAACTCTGGCCAAGGGAAAGCCTCGGTGGGGATGGTACCCAAAAATATGTACTAAAATTATTATGTCCCTGTTAGGAGACCTAGCCCTATTAGGAGTTGATTATTACATTAGCACATTTCCTTGTTAGAGGAATACAAAAACCCTATTATAGGTGAACTGAGCTCACTTCTCATACAATTTGAAATATGATTCTATTACAACAATTTATCACAAATGAACAATACAAGCATCTTATATGCTTAGGTAGTTCTAGTTGTAATTTGCATCACCATCTATCTGATTTTGACATCACAATGCATTCATCTATTCACATCCATACATTCCATAACAGGAATTGATAACTTAGGAGTAATTAAACTCTTTAGTATACCAAATATTCCCACAACTCTCCCTTTCTTTGTATCCAAAACACTAAATTTTTCCAATATCCTTGAAACTTATCTAACTCCAATATGGTATGTGAGGAGTTCTCACAACTGTTCATCAAATTGTCCAAAGTTTGTCTGTCTTTTTCTATTATATCCTCATTGTTCTTAATGTGTCTCATAGGATTTATACAGGAACTGTATAATTTTCTGCCATGTGACACACAACTCTTTGCTTCAGATATGGTTTTTCTTAGTATGCCTAAGTCCCAAGAAATAGAATTGCATACTTCTTCCAACTTCTTCACAAAGTACTTCTTCTCTACCTTCTCTTCAACAATCTTATCTAAGGACTCACAATGAATGACAAATTCATCCAATACCTTGTTCAAATTCTCTGCATTTTCCTTTGATTGAAAAGAAAGAGGTATAGGTAGGAGTTTATTGACAATATCAGTTGCTCTTTCCATTACCCTTGAATTATTATCACCATTTTGCTCAAATCTTTCCTTCTCTTTTGCAAATGCGATGTAGGATAGCTTCATCAAATCAGCCTCATCCATACTCTCAACATCAGTACTCAGAGTTCTATCTCCACTTTCCAACAATAAAGATGAAGAAACAGATGCATGAGTTTATTGTTTCACTTCAACCTTATCTACTGCTTCCTTCGCTACTTTAGCTTCACTCACTTTATGTTCTTCTTTCTCAGTTGTTGTTAGATCAATACTTCCTCCATCAAATTCAGTATTCTTCTCAAAAGGATCACTAACATCCTATGAAGTGTCCAAAGACACAAGCACACCAGAAACAAATACATCTGGTTGCTTCAAAGTAGTCAAAATTTGGCTATTGTCTTCATCCTTTGATGTATCAAGGTTTACATCAGCTATCCTTGATGACTCACCTTTTAGAATTTTAGGCTTAGTAGCCTTGGGAGGTGAAGACTTCTCAGGTTCAGTTCCCATCAAAACCTTATCAACTTCCTTCTGTGTTTCGTCAATAACTTCATCATAATTTCTCCCCATTATCTTCACCAATCTTGACTTGGTTCTCAACAAAGGTTTGAAAGCATTTAATATATTTTCTATTTCTTTAACTGAAACAACAGGTAACATATCTTCAACTTCTTGTACTCTAATTGCTTCTTCTTCAATCTGTGCTAACTGTTTCCTTATTTCTAATCTCTCATAAAGTTCTTCTAGAATACTGCCTTCAATTTCTAACAAGTTCTTTTTAAAAGCAAGCAAATGATTATGACTATGTCCTTAATCAAAATTTTATCAGAGGCATCATACCTCTCATAGTATCTGATCAATGAGATAAGATTTCCCTTCTCAATTATCCTCTTCGCTAGTATCTTTATGTTAGGCTTCCAGAGTTGTTTCATATCTGGGATCTTCTCTTCAACTTTATTCTCTTCTCCCTTCTTCTTTTAAACTTTTTTCCTCTGTCTCTTTGGTGGAGAGTCTTGTTTGGTGGACCTTGTATTCCTTCTGGGAAATTCCATGAGTTTCTCTTCCTGCAATGTTCTCTTTGGTTGTGTAGGTGTGGTTTCTAGTACAATAGTCACAATAGGAGGTGGAATGATAACCTTCTCAACTTTTGGAGGTGGAAGGGCTGCAGGAGTAGTGCTCACCAATCTAGAAGCACGTTTTGTCATCTTCTTTATTAGCTCTTTCATCTCCTCCTTTTTATACCAGCCTTGGCTACTAGATCATCTACCACATTTTCTACTTTTCTCTTCCTTACAACTCAAGTATGTTCTTCCCTTATCTTTGCAAACTTCTCTTCATAGGTGATCCATCTTTCTTCAGATGGATGAATTTATGAGGATAGAATGTGTTATAATTGCATGGTCAAGACCTTAGAATTGACTTCATATCCTAGAGGATAACACCACTTCATCCGAGATTGTATTGGCTCAAAGAAAAGACAATCAATTTTAACCATGAAACAATTTGTATCATTTTATTTTCCTACCAATGCCTCAGGGATCCTCATTCTTTCCTTCATCTATCTCTATAAGATTTTTATCATCCCAAATAATTCACCATCAACCCATGTATTGTTTTGTCTTCTATAGGTTTGTGTGATTTGAATTCTAGTGTGTTCTCTATCCTTCCAAGCTCTAGGGTGCATACCAGGAAAACTATGTACAATATGAATATACATGTGTATCAATAGAGACCCAAACCTTAATGCCTTTGACTTATCCTTCTTGATTTGCTTCACATTCTCCAAAAATAGTTGTGAAAGTATTTTGCCAAGGTGATACTTAACATTTTATTTCACTGTTCTATATGTCATCATAATTACTCATGCAGATACTGAGTTAGGTCAGCTGTTGTAATGTAGTTTGTAAATGAGATTAATTGAAACCAATCTAACATCTTGCTAAAATATGTCATTAACGATCATCGCTCATTTATCCCACTGCAAATGCATTAGGGTTTCAACCTATTTCTTTGTGTTCTTCTCTGTGGCAAGGATAACACCAGAGTTATCCAAACATGTTATAGCATGAATTAAGTCACTGCAAATCTTCACAACTCTGCTCAAAATAATCTTAATCTATTCCTCTTCATGGAATTCATAGAGTTCAGTCATTCACATTATACTAAGGTTCTCAAGATGTTCAAACTCATCTTTCATCTTACTATCTTCTCAAATCATGTCCTTCATCTCTTTATAGATCTCAAAGTCTCCCAGAGGTTCATACTTATAGTAAATGTAAGCCCTAATATCTTCAACATGTAGAATGTCATAGTGTGTTTGTGAAAATGCACCTTCAGGATCATCTTCACTTGATTTGAATGGATGTTTCTTGAATTTGTACCTAGGCCTTTCGACGACATAAAAAAATCAATAGATTATCCATAACCAAAGCTTCATAAATGATCTAAATACCTTTTATCAGTTAATTCTGTGAACAGGTGGTGCAACCTTCCCTTCTTTGTTTAGCGAAGTAGGTGGTGCAACCTTCCCTTCTTTTGATTGATCGTGCCCAACCCCAAGGTGGTGTGGTGCAACCTTCCCTTAAAAGCATCAATACAATTTCTTAAGACTCACCTTCGACTTCTAGGCAGCTTTGATCAAATGCTCAACAAACTTGCTTTTGTGCTTGTCTTAGCTCAAATCCATGTTCTTCTTAGTGTGTACTCTTTGAATGATGTTTAGAAAATTTCTTTTGATTGACCTTATACTTTGCTATATAAAGAATTGACACATTTCCCAATAAATTCATCTTTGCACATAGTTTAGTCAATTAACAATCTGGCAATCACAGGATATAGATTGTAAATCTATGTGATCACAAATATAGGTTTCATAATATCTCCGCATACTCTCCCTAAGCTCGCAAGAGCTTATTCCTCAAAATCAGGGGCTGGATAGATTTCTAATGTTTCATTCCAATACTCCCCCTAAGGCCATGCTTGGCCATCTAGGTTGATGTGGCAATGTTTGCATTAGGAAAAGAATCAGTAGCATCTACTGACTCTCCCTGAACCCTTTCCTCACTTGATTCCTTTACTTTCCATACCTTACCATTGTTTACATCTTCTGCTTTTCTGAAATGACTGTTAAATTCTTATTCAATACTCTTAACATCACCAGTACCCTTCTTCATATAAATAGGTGGAGGACCACTTCTGTTCTTAGTTCTATTGTATCTGCAAAAATTTTCTATGTGTCCTAGATTATGAAATTTGTAGCATTTAGGAGGTGGTTTATTTTGATTAGTCTACAAATTACAATACTTTTCAATGTGCCCAAAGTTATTGCACTTGTAACATGTGATTTTAGCTATTGTTCCTTCTCTAATGAAATCTTTCTTGATTCTTGATTTATCAGGCTTCTTGCATTCTACTTTCTTGTGTCCAAATGCATTACAATTAAAACAATAACCTGAAAAGGGTTTGTAAGGATATTTACCTCTGCAGTCTCTTTTCATATGTCCAATCTTGTTGTATCTAAAAGATCTACCTTTTAAAGGTCTCATATGATCTTTAGGTTCTTGAAAAGTAGGTCTTTCTCCATCAGTCTTTACTTCTAATTTTTCCTCCTGAGTCTTTGAACATTCAGGTTCATTGAAGCCAACTCCATTCATATCTCCTTTAGGTTTTTGTCTATCTCTATTCTCATCAATCTTATCATTTCTTGAATGAATTTTTTCAATATGTTTCTTTTCCTCAACAATTTCTCCCTTTATGATCTGATTATATTTCTCTACTTCCAGATACTTTTTCTTGTAGTGATCGAGTTCAGTCTTCATCTGTCCCATCTAAATACTTGTATCTTTTAAGGTTTCTTCAATTTTGTTTCTATCATCTTTTACCTATTTAATCTCTTTTTCCATTTCAAAGGAAATAGTTTCATGATCAAGCTTCAAAGTATCTTTCTCTTGTTCAAGTTGTTTTATCTGATCTGAAGTATCATTGTCTGAATCCTCTTTTATCTTATCCATAAGATCTTGTTACTGACTCCTAAATAGTTCAAGTTTTTCTTTCATTTTCTTGATGAAACCTTCTTCTCTTCTCAATTTGAATCGCAAGTTACCATTCTCTAATTTAGCCTTATCAAGGTCTTCAAGTGCTACTTCAAAATTTTCTTCCAAATTTGTAGAATCCATCTTGATCTCCCTTAAGCTGTTAGACTTTCTCACCAAGGCCCAGTAGCTCTAATATTAATTGTTAGGATTAAGTAATACTGGGAGGGGGGTGAATCAGTATTACAACACTTTAAACTTAAACTTTGTAATTTCCAACTTAACCAGATAATTGCTGAAATGAAAAGATCATAAACATAAGACACACAAATCATAACACCATGAATTTTCTGTCAAGGAAACCCTGGCCAAAGGAAAACACCAGTGGGGATGGTACCCACAAATATTTACTAAAAGTATTATGTCCCTGTTAGGAGACCTAGCCTTGTTAGGATCTGATTATTATATTAGCACACTTCCTTGTTAGAGGAATACAAAAACCCTATTAAAGGTATACTGAGCTCACTTCTCCTACAATCAGAAGTATGATTTTGTTACAATGATTTATCAGAAATGAACAATACAAGCATATGCTATGCTTAGGTAGTTCCAGTTTTAGTTTGCATCACCATCTGTCTAATTATGACATCACAATGCAATCATCTATTCAGATCTATACATTCCATCATATATATATTCTCCACTTAACAAAAACATCTTCCTATATGTGTGTGTGTGTGTGTCCAATCAGCCTCCAATGCATCACAAAATAGAGTTAACACTTATACAAAAAGTAAATACCAAGTTGGTGATCATACACTATCAAAAGATAGGTAATCCTCAATTTGAATCTAACTTAGCACATTTGGACTCCGTATTATACTCCCTCAATCATCACAACATTTCATCTATCCTATATCAATATTACTCTGCCTTCGCATGTCTTCAACATACTGTAACTTACTGCGGTCAACACCAAAACACAAGCGATATTAACTGAAGGTCATATACATCCCAAAATATATTTTCCTAAGCTCGCATGCCTTCATTCACCATATACTATGCCCTCTGACCAAAATTGTACTTCTATACTCTGTAATTCTACTTTATGGACTTAGTCATTTTGCAAGCTATAACTCCAATACTATGTTTTGCACCAAGCAATCATCCATACCTGATGTGTTGCCATAAATGACAACTCTAAAGTGTTCCAGAACATTCCTGAATGAACCAATTGCCAACAGCTTCTCCCTACACTTCCTCAAATTCATCAGCACTAACATCCTCAAGATGTCTTCATTGGCATTGGGCTATCTCAACAACTTCTAATATTGCAGAAATATGTCTTATCATATCAACTAAGCTTGGATCTGCATTTCCTCTCCCATGAACTATCTTGAAACCCTTTGAAATTACAATTTAGATCACAGTATGCTACCCCACAACAAATCAACCAACTAGGATTTACAAGAAGGAACCTCAGATCTAACCTCGACTCTGATACCATCTGATGCAAGGAGGGTCATTAACTAGGGCCAAAGGCACTCCTAGCTACCAAACCATCTTGAAAAATACAACACAGAAGCTTTAAAACATAGAGAAGGAGAGAAGGAATACAAAAAATTTCATTAAGTCATCAAACTTCATACATGTTGGGCTATAAGGCCTTCTTGTTTATGACAAAATACATTCAAAGTCTTCACATAATAGTTCTCATGCATGTGAGGTCACAAATCCTTGATCCAAGTCTTCTAACTAACTGCTACCTATCCTCCTATTTCTAATCTAAGAACATAATACTACTTTTATACAAAAGGATACCGAAAAGGTTGGCCCCAAAAGATCCTAAAGATCCAACATAGGAAACAACAATGAACTAGACTTTGGTCAACATGAATCCCAATGAGAAACCCCAACATTAATCATATGACAAAAATTCAATGCAAATGTTGGCCACAAGATCCAACATCCAAAAACTAACTTGGTGAGAAAGACTACCGAGCAATAGAGACCAATCGGTGAAATCATCAAGCAGTCAAGAGCAGTTACTGAGCACTATACCGAGAAGTCTCCAACAAGATACCGAATCCAAACAAACATATTGGTTGATACAAAATTGCCAAGAATCCAAGATGCCCCTACATCAAATAGTAATAAGGAATTAGTATAGCTTCGGTAGTTAGAAGTATCAACATGAGATTGTGATAGACGGTATAAAAATATAACCTATAAAAGGTTCTGTAATAGGCCTATATGCCTGGAATGTAAGACTACATGTTGCAGATCCATTGTACATGACTTATGGATGCTAATAAGAAAGAAGATCTTTCATATCTCTCCATAATTTGTGTTTTCTTCCATTGTGTGACTCTTGTTGCAAGGATTGGACTAACTTCTTTGAGGTTCCTCTTATCCTTGGCTGCACTATAAGGATTGTGCTAAGCTAAAATCATGGTGAATTTCTATGGTTGGATAAGTTGTACCTAATTTAGAAGGATTCTCTAAGGATGACAACTAGTTTGTGTTTGAGCGGAGCAGACTGTCTTTTGAAGTTTGTAAAAAATTTGGAAGTTTTCAAACTAACTAGTGTTATTTATGATAATAGATCCTTGAGGATTGATATGATTACAAACCCTAGTTTTAAGATATGCAACTATCAGAATTTCATATGAAGTTTATTACCGAAATAGGGAAGGTTCTACTTCTTCTACCACTACATTTTTTGCATACCAATTGGTGAAGAACTATAGGGATTATGACTTGTGTGAGGTCCTGCAACAAAAAAATGATGGACAACCTTTAGAAGACTAAAGAAGAAATGTATGCCTTCAGATATGGATCTCTTATTGTGTGCCTTTTTGTTTTATTTATAAATTCTTTACCAAAGAAGATTAATGTTTTATAGAGGTGTGACATGCAAGTTTGAGCATAGATTAAGGGTTGGTTGGATAAGATGAATAATAGTGGTACTTTGGTTTGAATTTTTTTCTTGTATCACAAGGAGATGTTTTTCAAATACTAGATACCCTCAATGGTTGTGAATTGGTAAAAAGATGAAATTACTATTTAGTGGATAGAGATAACTACTTCATGGAAGCTATTGAACCAAGGTTTTCATGGGTATCTTTGTTACCCTATGAAGTAACAAAAAATGATTGTGTGTCTATTGCTAAAGTACTACTAAATTTTCCCAAGGATACATGAGTGTAAAAATTTGGAACGTTTGAAGAAATTTTTGATAGTCAAATATCTTTTGTGACAAGGAAGAAATCAAGAGGTTTACTGTCTGTGGTAATAGAGACCTCCTCTACTAGGAAATCAAGATTAGATTTTTGTGTCTAGAAGTGAAAAAGGGCAGTGATATTACAACTGTGAAAAAAGATGTTGATGTGTAGAAAGTGTTGTCTACTCCTATTGATTTTCATACCAAGGAATATGATGTACTAGAGAAGAAAGAATTGGTGTCCACTTTTCTCCTAGGGATTACTCTCCAATTGAGGAAAGTAAAGAATCAGAAGAACTAGTGGAAAAGATATTCATGGTGGTAACATGTAAATTAGCATTGCAAAAGGTAAACCATGCAATTAGGAATTGAAAAAAGGCCACTGATGATGTGATTGAATTATAAAAGTATTTTTTGTTGTGGCCTACTAATATAAAGAAGCTCAAAGAAAATATAGATTTCTTTGAGTCTTATATTGCAAAAATTGCTCAATCTTTTGATATTTAAAATGATAAAAGTGGAGATGTAAGGAGAACAATATGTGATTTGCACTCCAATCTAACTATTTGGTAGGGTTAGAGGGATATATACAAAAAAATATTTTGTGATTTGAAAGATGTCTTGGATTTTTGGTAGTCTACTTCCACAAAGATGCTTGTTCATGCAGAAAAATTTGTGTAGAGTACACATAATGTGAGTTTTGAAGAAGATTGGTTGGTTTAGTGTGAATTTCATAGTAGGATTCTTTCTGCTACTATGCATGCTTGGAATACTCGTCTTGTTGGTTTAAGGAAGCAATTCAAAAAATTTGGCCTAAGAAGGTGGTTAGTTGATGTTTATTTATTTCTTTTGATAAAAATGCTTGCATATAACTATAAATAAGATTTCACAGTAAGGGGGTACTAGAAAACTTATTTTTGGCAACACATTTTGGGTTACCCCTTGTCCTTGATGTTAATGGGGGGAATCTTTTGTTGAATTTCATAAGTGTTTCCATCAATGACAAAGGGAGAGATTGTTGTAAATATGACATTTTGGTTTTAATTGATGTCAAACTTATTGGATGGTTATCTTTTGTTGATGAAAGTTTGGAATAATTATTGGTCATAGATTTATTGGTGCTTTGTTAGTTGGTCTAGTTGTGTTGTGTTGATGATCTTGATGTATTCAAAATAGTTAGTTTTGTATGGAAGGAATCATGATGGATGTTCCTTTGTGTGGATATGATTTAGAATATGTCATATGTGTTATACACTTTTAGTTCCCTTGGTCTAGAAGATGTTTATGTAATAACACATAATTCCAATTGTGTTATGAATACCATTGCGTTGGTGATGGAATTTCTTGTTTACTTTTATAGTTATGTGATATAGTTCAATGTTTACAGTCTGAATGTAATTTTTTCTTGACAATGATGATGCGAATGTATGGAATCTATATACAAATGTTTTGAGAATATTAAATGTGGATTCACTATTTGTCTAGTGGTGCTTCGTTTTAGTTCGAAAGGTGTTAGTTGTTTTTTTCTACTATTCTGATGTTGTCTTAGATATCTTAGTGGCGTGGATAGATTTCCTAGTCTTATTTACCTTGGAAATATGTAAGAATGATCGTGATAACTATCTTGATTCTTTTTTTAGTAGAACAATGACCTATTTGGGTTCAAAGCTAACCTTATGTGTGTTTCAATCAAAAATTTCTACATGTGGTAGTGTGTCATGATTGTAGAAATTTTCTTAAATAATTTTAGGGGTTCCAACTAGGTGTCGATCTTTGCACATCTTCTTTTCCCTTTTCTTATATTTTTTGTTAAGGATCTTGGCTGACCTTGTGCCCATACATTAAACCCCTCCTTGGGATGACCTATTGTGTAATCTAGATAATATATATATGAACAATCTTGATGAGTACTGTGAGTTGAGGTTTAGTGTGGAAGTATGATGTTGTGCAGGATAAAGGTGTGAGGGATAAAGTGTTGAACAATGATTCTAAGGTTCAAATGTTGGATAGTGCTGAGATGAAGACATATTCACATGAGTATTCACTAAGAATTGTAAATTCAACAATCAAATGCTATTCTTATAAATTTAATTTCTCTTTGTCATCAAATTTTATTGTGCCTCTTGCTCTGAATAAGTGACCTTTACATTGCAAGTCATCTTTTGTATCTTGTTCTATAGGTAGTGAACCTTAGTTGCAAGTACTCAAAAGTGAGCTATCTGGCAGTGAGTCTAACATGTTGTAATTAGAGTTTTATAAAATATATTGTGAGATATTTCTCATCGTGGTTTTTTCTATTTTGATTTTTCCATGAAAAAATCTTGGTGTTCTTGTGTATGTGATTTTACTGTTTGAGTTGTTTTCATTAATACATAATGAAGTGAATGATTTTTAAATAAAAAAAGTTGATGTTTTTTTTAATCAAGGTTTAAGGTTGTTTTAATTTGATGCTAATTCAACCCCCCCTCTCAGCATCTAGGTGTGCCCTATGTGGTAAATGTTTTAATTTGATGCTAATTCAATAGATGCTCATCAGTTGGCATTCAGAATCAGTGACTAAGAAAACTCCAAAATGGAAGATTCAAGAGATGAGCATGATGCATGAACTTTCATACTTTTCCCTCAAAATTATGGAGATGAGATGCATAGATGAAAATAAGCTAAAGGCATATTAACATGAGTTAATCTAAGCCAGATACAAAAACATACTAAGGAAATGAAACTAGAGTTCCATCTAATAACCAAATGCATAACATTAAACTACCATGAAAATGCATTCTAAACATGATAAAAAACCTAGAATCAAAATAGCATTATGATATTAGTTCTAAAATTTTCCTCCCTTTGAGAAAGAGGAGTTATCCCTTTTATACAAATTCCCTCAAAATGGATAGCCAAGACTTAGCCACGAAGGGTGGTTGAGATACATTTCCCTTCAATCATTGTGAGCTTGATCTGGGTGGAATATCATTGATTGGTCAACCTCGTGCTTGGTTGGGGGAGAATGAGGCAAATTTGGTAATTATCCCCTTTTAATGGCTTTTATTTGAATTTTATGTGTTCACACATGTGTGAGGATGTGTGAAGGGGTTCTTTTAATTAAAAGTGTTAGGACTTTTAATTAATCCCTATAGTTCTCAAGCAATTAAATGATTTGAACTTTGATTAAGGATTTGATTCAACAAGTTTGATTTAATTATGCAAGCAACTTTGATTAAATACTTACTTAACTATGGTCTAGAAATAAATGTCTTTAATTTAGGGTTTTTAAGGCTAAATAATCAAATTAGGGACTATGCATTTACTAGACCAATTTTAGGTGATTACATTTGCCCTGGTTTGAATCGATGTGCGAGTAGCGCGTTGAATCAAAGAAAATTTGATGAAAGACCAGGAATAGATTGATGTGAAGTGATGAAACTATCCCACAGACCAGAACTGATTCTGAACTTGATTGAACAAATATCGATTGATGATTGAAGATACCAGCCCAGGGCTTGATTGAGAAAAGAATGATAGAGAGATCTGAAGGTATCCGCTCCATACTTGATTGAACGAAGAATGAAAGAGAGATCTGAAGGGATCAGCTCCAGACTTGATCAAACAAAGACTGATAAGAAGGTTTGAATATTCAGCTCTGGACTTGATTGAGTGAAGACTCAATATCCATCCCAAAGCAAATTTCTTGATTTTTTAGATTAGCTTGAATGACTAATAAACTTGATGTGGTGGGATGAGATTAATTTTCATTTGATTGCTTGACATAATTGACTTGATATGGGTCCTGATGAATCCAATTATTTGATTAAGAGGTGCTAACAGATTGATGCGAGGCGATGAAGCTGATATGCCCCTAGAGATTCAAGTGACCTGATGTGAAGTGATGAAATAACTTATGTGGAAATAATCTTGATTTGATACGGAGCTCTGATGTTCCTAGCGATGAAACTTGTTGATTGAATCAAATTTTTGATTATATTGGTGCTACCCCATCGGGATCAAAATTGAGATGAGATTAGGGCAACAAGCGAGACTGTGATGAATTGGAAAACATTGAATTGATCAAATTGATACAAAAGAATTGGATTTGAGCTGGATTTGAGGTCAGGTTGACCAATTTGTGGTAGAGAGTTGATTGAGTTGACCAAGTTGACTTTATTGGTTTGAAGGATAAAAAGATTGATTCAGTTGACTAGGAATGATTTTGAGGAGGAATCCTAAAAGGAAAGAGTTAGTGATCAATTGCATTTGAGTAACAGGTTAATTTGCATTTTTTGACCAACAAAATGAAATTGGATGTTGATTTTGATCCCAAAAATGGATTCAAGACTATCCAATTAGTTAAAGGTGTCATTTTCACATTTGTCAGAGCAAGTTTGAAAATTAGGTCAAAACCTATATAAGGACAAAAAGGGTCATTTTCAATTTATTTTCACTCAATTTTAAAATCTCAAAATCCTTCTCTAAGAAAAAATGGTGGTCCCTCTAATGAATCATGAATTTGAGTGCATGCAAAGGGACAGTCGACCCTAGGGTTACCTGCCTCTAGTGAGTAGTAAAAAAACTCTTGTTGATTCTTGTTTTGTACGTTTTTGTTAGATTTTTTTGTGACTTTTTGTCATTTTCAAATTCATCTAATTATTTTGTCATATGAGCCTGTGAAAGGGCTCATATGAAAAAATACCAAAATCTATTTTATTGTATAGGTCCATAGGGTTTATCATTTGGGACGGACCCATGACTCGTATGAGCACTTTCTTCCCTTCCCCTGTTGTTTTATGTCGAGACATGTTTTTTTGTTTTAGCCTAATTTATCATATTATACGTGATCCAAACTCGTACGGGTCTTCATGCAAGTGTTCCCTATTTTAGTTTGTCATACGGGAATTAGTGATAATTTTAAAGGTCTTTAGCATAAAATTTCAACTCATTTTATCATAAATTTGGGTTCCATGGCATGTTTTTCAGCTTGTCTGATCATATGTTCACTTTTTCAGCATTTGTACCCCGATTTTGTTGATTACTATTTGTGTCTCATTGTTTTGATCTTTACAGATGCAACTACCTGACATACAATTCTGATTGACCTATCCTCTGACCATGTGGTTAGTGAGGAATATTTCTTATGCTCAACGAGGTCATCTGGGTAAGTGCAGATTTGTTTGGTTACTCCAAATGCCTGATATCCATGGAAATCATGGATTACTAACAACTTTGGTTGAGCACTTTCATAGTGAGCATAACACATGTTCACCTACTGACTAGGGAGATGACCATTAACCCCATGGATATCTATAGGATCCTTCAGAATCATTTTTCTAGAGAGAGGGTGGAGTATGACATGACTCCACATCTTGGTATACATGCACTCATCGAGATATTTTATGATTGTACCATTTTGGACCGATCCATCACCTGAGATGACTTGGTGATTAGATATGGCACATAGTATTGTCTTTCCTGTGTTATGGGGGCAGTGCCTACTGGCACAAATGTATCAGAAGATGCACCAGTTTGTCTTCTGAGGTGCGAGGGGTATGGTTGTGGGTGTTTTAGTTTTACAGGTATGGACATGGGAGAATCTTCCCATTCGCAAGCCTATGATAGATGACCCTCAACAGGGTGGTTAGCCCTATGTATATAGGTACTCAGGTTTCCTTATGTAGGCCCACTTAGGGAAGACATGGAGGCATCAGCTAGATGACCTTAGTGTCATGACTTGGAGACCCTATAGGGGTACCGAGGCTTGGGCTGATTGGAGGGCTCAAAGGAGAGACCTATTTGTTTCATATCCTTTAATTAGGAGGACTTCATTTATCAATGTGCGATTCATTGTCTCTTGGGTACTAAGGAAGTATGGTCAACCGCAGAGCGTATCACAAGAGTTTACAACTTATGTGTGGTTTGTGGATGAGGAGCGAAAGGGATGGGCTCCTAGATAATCTCATTCATTTGAGTGTGGTAAAATGTGTGATCATAATCTGCAACCAAACACATCAATAAACCATTACATTAAAAGGGGTTAGTATCAAAAAGAAGATCAAACAAAGCATAAAAACCCTTGAAACTGGCTTATTGCTTCCTAGTTGAAGCAAGTGTGATTCTCATGAGTTTCCCATCAGATTAGACATAAAAAATCAGTGACTTGACTACTCCAAGATGGAAGATTCGCAAGATGGAGTAAGATGCATAACTTGCATACTTTTCTCTTGAAAAATCTTCGAAAATGGAAATGCCCGTTTGGGTGTTGGAATACCAAATGCTGGATATATTCAATTCTGGAAGATGCTGCAATTCTAAAAGACACTTATCCTAAAAATAATTTCAGGAATATGGGTTGAACCCGTTTGGTTCACCTGGAAGATGACAGTGAAGATGCCTAAGGATTTTTAATTGTTTATTTCTTAATTTCGTTGAACATATATACACATCTATGTATATATGTGTGTGTATATACATATGAGTGTGTATACACATGTGTGTGTGCATGTATGTATACACACACAAATGTGTATGCATGTGTATATATACACACATGTACACAGATATGTGTATATAAACACACATGTGTATATATATATATGTGTGTGTGTGTGTATACACACACATATGTGTATATAGCAATATAATATACCAATGTGTTTTAGAATAAAGGTTTGGAGAAGTCACGGATCTGACAAGATATTAAATTTGGTTTCATAATAATTTTAATTGGAATTGGAATTCAAAATTCCAATTCCACCTATTTGGGTGGAAGATGCATATGCCCATTTTGGGGCAAAATTTGAATTCCAATTTTTTTATGGACACAAACATGGAAGAAACAAAACTTGGAATTAGATAATGCCAATTCCAAGCATATTCCAACTACCAAACGGGCCAAATGAATAAAAACTAGAAATGGAACTGAGATGCAAGATTAAGCTATCAAATGAGAAGAGAAATGCATCTACATTAAGCTATGAAAGGAAACTAGAATGTCATTAAGCTAAGAAATAAAGCTAAAAATGTAAGAATTCAAGTAAACTACTATGCAAGTAAGAACTATGAGTGCACAAAAAAGCTCTAGAATGAAAATAAAATTATAGCTCTACTCCAAATCTTCTTCTAATACCATGAAAAAGGGATCTATCCCTTTTATAAAAGATTCCAAGAAATGGGTGGTTGAGATTAAGAGGCAAAAGGAAATGATCAATGGTGGAGATGCAACTTCCTTCAATCCATGTGAGGTAAGTGTAATGCATTTGATTGGTCAACTTTTGTGGAGAATAAGACAAATTGGTATTTTCCCTTTTATTTGTTTTATTTTGATTTTTGAGTGCACACCCATGTGTGAATGGGTTCACTTTTTTTTATATAAAAAGGGATTTAGGATTTTTTGATTTATCCCAATGTTTTATGTAATTGAAGATTTAGGCTTGGATGATTGATTATTTGATTCAAAAATTTAGGATTAGGATTATGTAAGCAAGTTTGATTAAGTTCTCTCATAATTAGGTTCTAGCAATAATGTCTTAGATTTTAGAATTTATTAAGACCAAATAATCAAAAATAGGGGCTATAGATTTGCTAGATCAATTTTAGGTGATTACATTTTCCCCTCTTTCACTAATGTGTGATCGATCTGGGAACACATTGAGTCAAAGAATGTGTGAAGCTTGATTAGATCAGGAAATAGATTGATGTGAAGTGATGAAACTATCTCACAGATCAAGACTAATTTTGAGCTTGATCGAATGAAGATCGATTGAAGGTTTGAAGATATCAGCTCTAGACTTGATTGAGTGAAGACTAATAGATAGATCTGAGGATATCAACTTTGAGCTTGATTGAGCGAAGACTGATGAAAAGAGTTCGAGAATCCAGCTTGATGTGAAGCGATTAAACTGAGTGTCTGTCCTCTAAGCAAATTTCCCGATTTAGGATTAGGTTTGAATGACAAATAAACGTCCTGATGTAGTGTGATGAGATTGATTGTCATTCAATTGATTGCTTAGGATAATTGACTTAATATGGGGTCATGATGAAGACAATTACCAAATTAGGAGGATTTATTAGATTGATATGGTGCGATGAACCTGATATGCCCCTAGAGATAGTGATAAGAATCACTTGATTGATTTTTGATTTGAAACAGGGCGTGATGCCCCTAGGGATTGAGCTTGTTGTTGTGAATCAAATTGTTGATATAATGGTATCTCCCCCTCAGGAAAAAAATAAAAAGGAGGGGAGGCACAAGCCCGATAGATCACAAAAGGATGGAGAAATTTGAGATGCAAGCCTGTTTGAGGTCTAGTTGACCAAGTTTGACTAGATTTGACATAAGTTGACTTTTGGATTGAAGAGGGAAATGTGAAAAAAAATTGATCAAGAGGAATCTCATATCAGAATCCTATGAGAGAGCGTCACTAATTAACTGCATTTGTGAAAATAGGTTAATTTGCATTTTTGAGTATTAAAATGTTGCTGGATTTTGATTTCGGTCCCAAAAATGGATTTAGAGCAGTTCGATTATGCAGGGGTGCAATTTTCACATCCATCAGGGAAATTTGAAAATTAGGTCAAATCTCTACAGAAGGCCCAGAGGGGTCATTTCAAATATTTTTTACCATCCATATTTGAGTTTTGAGAAGCTTTGAGAGAGAAAAAAATGGTGGTCCTAGTACCAACTCATCATTTTGAGTGCATGCGATGATATGGACGGCCACAAGACTACCCACCTCCAGTAAGTCATTGATAAACTTCGCTTCCACATTCATTTTTGCCAAACTGTACTCTTTTTTGCATGTTTTTCATGTTTTTAGGTCATAGGTCCCAGTTCATCGCACGAGATGGTGAGAGGGATCGTATGAAAAATCACAAAACTATCTTTTGTCATCTAAGGCTATTATATTTGTCACACACAGATCACCCATATGTTGCACCACAAGATTCATAGAATTCCACTTTGTCATTTGATTGTATTAGATTTGTCATTTCATTTTGTTTTGTCGTTTCACCTGTAATCTTGACTCGTATAGATTTTGATACCAGTGCCCCTTGTCTATACTTATTCATTTGGAAAAAAATGGTACTTTTGGAAGTTTCTTCTGATTGATTATGTTTTTTCTTGCTTTTGTAGCCTGCCTTATATCTTGTCTAATAATTTCTTGCCGAGTGTAGCTAATTTTGCAGGCGGATTTACCAGATATACGGTTTCACTCCACTTATCCTCCTACCATGCGCCATGCGCTTGGTGAGAGATTTGTCTAATGATCATAGGGGTCACTTGAGGGACTGTGGTTTTGGATGGCTATCCAAGATGCCTAACATCTGGGTTAACCATGGTCTTTTGATAGCTTTGGTGGAGAAATTCCACAATGAGGATAATACATTTCATTTAGCAATCGGGGAGATGACCATCACTCCTGAGGACATATATAGGAATCTTCTGATTTTGTTCGCTGGAGAGCGGGTAGAGTATGATGCTACATCTTAGTTAGGTACACAGGCATTGATCTAAGTGTTCCATGATCACACGATCTTGGAAAAGGTCATATCTTGGGATGACCTGATGACTTAGTATGGTGCACACTTCCCACTAGAGTGTGTTATTGCCAGGTTCATAGGTTACTTCCTGATGGAAAATAGGAGCCAGCAGGGATTCGATTGTGGTTGGGGCAGGGTACTGGAGATATTTTCCATTCAGCTAGAGTGATTGGGTTGGTGTCAGTGCCTTCTTACACACATGTATCATGAGATGCATGAGATCACTTACAAGGGAGTACGCGAGATGGCCGCAGGAGTGCCAGTTTTGTAGATATGGGCATGGGAGCATCTTCCCATATGTAGGCCAATGATAGATGATCCATCATAGAGTGGAAAACCATACATGTATAGGTATGTAGGTCTCCTTACGCAACCTCATCTAGGGAAGACTGACTATTGGAGATGTCAGCTAGATGATCTCAGTTTGGTGGTATACAGGCCATATGTACGAACAGAGGCTTGGGATGACTGGAGAGACCAGCAACGAGATTTCTTTTTTTCATGCCCCTTGATTGGGAGGACATCCATTTTTGTGGAGCAATTCCTAGTAGGCAGAGTACTATGACAGTATGGTCATGCTTAGGGCATTCCATAGGAGTCTACAACATGTGCTCGTTTCATTGATGAGGAGCACCAAGGATGGTCGGCGAGATTATCTCTATCTCTATGTACACAGGAGTTGATAGGTTTGCATAGGCCTGTTTGGGACTATCTGGAAGATATCACAGATGTGGGGGTCATGCCCGAGTATAGAGATTAATACACTCATTACCCCTTTCCTAGATTTACAGATCTGATAGAGAGAGCACCATAGATTTAGGAGGTAGATGTCCCTTAGAGGGCTACAAGAGGATAGGGGGACTAGATAGAGTTCCTCAGAGAGGTCTGACTCCTTCCAAATCAGGGACCACTATTGGTGCCAGCACTAGCAGGACATCCATAGTAGGATAGCAGCATCGACGAGGGGAGGGAGGCACCCTTGGGTCTATAGGAGTTGAAATCCTGGCAGCACGGGCTAATGAGGAGATGAGAAATGCTCAACCGGATCTTGATCTTGATGAGGTTGTCAAAAAGGTTTAGCAGCGTAGAGTTGCACAGGCACAGGCCAAGGAGGAGGGAGCACCACAAGAGTAGACTCCTTAGGATGTGGTTAGGACATTGAGGGAATGACTCTAAGATTTACAAACCCATCTTGCAGAAGCACAGTCCCAGATCATAGAGCGAGATCGAGCGATTAGCGGCCATGATGAGAAGCTTCCAGAGTGAAAAATGTTTTTGATGGCACGATTTCATTGATTTATCTATTATTAATGTATCTATTTCTCTTTGAATATCATGTGTTTTAAATAGTTTAGAATCTGGAGCATTTATGCTGATAGTATCTTTTCTTCATAGATGATATACTCAAACCATGTTTTTTCTTTTGTATTTTGATGAATATATGTCTTGTGCTATTGATACTAACTATTTATACATAGGTAGGTAACCTTAAAGAGATGAAGTGCAGTTGATCACTTCAACAATGTATTTGAGGAGGAAACTGGTTAAAGAAATAGCTCCGTGTTTAGGTTATTTTATGGAATGTTTGTTATAATGCTAACATGCAAGCCTAATAATGAAAATGAAGCCTAAAATATTGAGTATTCAAGTTACTGATTTTGGTAGTCCTTAGTTTCATCATCAAGCATATTGGGACATCAGAGCCGATACAACCTTTACTGGTGCTACTGCGACCATAAGGTTATGAATATGACTTTCATTAGGTAGAATATGGGAGACAATATAAGAATCTAGGTATAGGAACCAGGATGACCTAAACATTGTCTCCAGTTGATTTTGCAAACATACACCAGTACCAAGGCATTTAGAGCCAAGATAACCATGAGTATGTCTTTGCGGAAACAAGAAAAATAACAGACAAGGAGATAGTCCCAATCTCACCTTAGCATGAAAATAAGTAGGATCTAGGGATGTGAGGCTTATCCACCTGAATATGGAAGCTCTTACCACATACACCCTATTTACTTGACACGAGGATCATTGGGACCATACCAACAAGCATAATTCAAAGAAAATATTATGAAATCATTGATAACAGACAACATTCAAGAAAAAGATCATCAAGCATTCAATCTGTGTAAGTTGTTGATGTTGGTGTTGAGCAACACCGCTATGTTTGTTTGTTGTTATTGTGCAAAGTTCGTAAGTTTTGTCCGATGTGTGTTAAAAAAACACAGGCTTGTCCAAAAGGGAGTGTTGAGAAAAACTGTTTGATTAAGGTGTTGAGAAACACCAGTGTGTCGGTGGAAAAATATCTAGGTGGCTAGAAGAACATGATAGAAAATGAGGGGTAGGACAACTGACAAGGTATGTAGATGCAGGAACCAGGATGTAGACCCTACGACTCAAGAGGATGATCAGTTCCGAACGTAAGAGGTCAACTTTACTATTGGCACAAGGTCAAGATAGTCAAGCGATGCGTTGATAGAGGGAGCGCTAATTACAAGTGGTGCATGTTGCCAGGTTTTCACCACTTGGTAGAATTTCTATTTTTTCTACCAAGGTGTCTGTTTCCAGGTTTTCACCAAGGTACTTTTCTTAATTTTTCAATTTTTTTCTATTTTCAATTTTTTTCAATTTTTTCTTTTCTTTTTCTCTCTTTTTTAAAATTGATTCATTAAGGCACCTGTTTCCAGGTTTTCACCAGGATGATCATTTTTCACGACTTTTTCTAAATGTTTTTATTTGAATTTTTATGCTTTTTGTTGTTTTTGGTATTTTTTCAGGATCATATATGTATGTACATGTTGTTGGCCAGCAAGAATGCCTCAAGTGTAGAACTTATTGAGGTGAAGAGCATTAATAGGGTCAATGAAAGTTTCCCCCTCTAGATTTGATAGTTGATAGGCTTCAGAGCCAAATGCTACGGTGATCACAAAGGGACCTAGCTAGTTGGGTTCAAATTTCCCTTTTTGTTCATGATGTTGCTGATTTTTTGGATTCTCTTTAAGTACAAGGTCACCAACCTAAAATTATTGGTGTTGCACCTTCTTTTTTTAGCCTCAAGAAATTCTCTTATAATAGACCCTTAGATGGTCAAATGCAACTCTTCTACAGTCATCGATTAGTTCAAGCTCCTAGATTCTAGAAATCTGATAGTCTTCATCAATAATGAGTCCATGTAAGTTAACTTGGAGTGATGGTAGTTCTACCTCAATGGGCAATATAGCCTCTGTGCCATATACCAAGGAAAATGGTGTTGCCCCTATAGGCATATAGATACTAGTTTGATAGGCCCACAAGGCTGGATTGAGTTGAAGAGTTCAGTCCTTTCCTATCTTGTTGAGTGTTATGAGCAGGATCTTCAATATGTTTTTATTGGAAGCTTCAGGTTGCCCGTTTCCTTGAGGATAGTAGATAGAGGAACAATGTTGAGTAATTTTGAATTTGTCACATAACTCATCCATATCCTTTTTTTTAAATTTCCCTCCATTGTCTATGATCATAGAGGAGGGTATCCCATATCTGCAGATGATATAATTTAAAATGAACATGGACACTTTTTTCCCAATTTCTTTAATGAGAGGAACTGCTTCAACCCATTTTGTAAAGTACTTAGTTGCAATGATAATGAATTTGTGTCCACCAGAGGAAGAGGGATATATTTTCCCTATGAGGTCAAAGGCCCATTGTTGGAATAGCCAGTGAGTGATAAAAGGTAAAAATTCTCGTGCAAGAGCATGATTGAGGTTACCATGGGTCTGAAAATTTTTGCAAGCTTTAGCAAACTGAATAGCATATTTTTCTAAGGAGGTCCAGTAGTATCCTATTCGCAAGATTTTCTTAGCTAACAAAAGACCATTTGAGTGTGACCCACAGATACCTTCATGGACTTCCTTTAGTACACACTCAGATTTTTCATGTTCTAGACACCTAAGGAGAGTACCGTCAAGACCTCTTCTATATAGGTCATTATCCATGACCAAGTAACATGATGTGTTCCTTATGAGGTTTCTTTTTTCATTTTTAGATAGGTCAGGGGGATAATTTGGTCGTGGAGGTAGGAATAGATTTAACTCTAGTGGGAAGGTTTAGTGCCCACAATTGAGTAGATAATCTAGGATTCAGGCGAATCATATGTAGGGAAAGGAAGTTCTTCCACTAGGAATTCATAGTGGAACTGATGCTCCTCTAATTGTAGCATCAAAGCTAAATTAGCCATAACATCGACAACTCTATTTATTTCTATGGGTACTTGCTGGAAGGTGATGAACATGAAGTATTTCTTGAGATCATCTATCATCCTTTTATATGGCACAAGCTTCCCTTCCTTTGTCTAATATTGATCATTGATTTGATTAATGAATAGCTAGGAGTCACCATAAATATGTAATTCTATGATTTTCCATTCAATGGCCATCTTTAGTCCATTTGCCAAGGCTTCATATTCAACAATTTTATTAGTGCAAGGGAACATCATTTTGTATGCTTTAGGAATTTTGTAACCTTGAGGTGTAATAAAGAGTACTCCAACACCAAACCCTTGTTGAGTGAAGGACCCATTGAAGAACATCTTCCATGTGTGCTCTGTGAGGTGTAGGATAGCTTCATCATGAAATTTTACAAGTAGGGGTTGGTTATCTGAGAGAGGAGCGTCTGCTAAGTAGTCAACAATGACTTGTCCTTTGATGGCCTTTATGTCTGCATATTCAATATCAAACTCACTAAGAATCATGACCCATTTTTCTAGATGTCCGATGAGAGTTTCTTTGTTCAATAGATACTTTAGAGGATCAATTTTAGCAATCAGCTTGACAGAATGTGCTGGAATATAGTGTCAAAGCTTTTGAGAAGAAAAAACCATAGTAAGGAAAGCCTTTTGAATAATAATGTAATTATACTCATTTGACACCATGGTTCTTCTTATGTAATATATCTTTCTTTTCCTGGTCCATCCTATTGTGCTAGCAAAGCTCCTAGTGATGTGTCGGTAGTTGAAATGTAAAGGAGGAGATGCTTTCCTAGTATTGGTGCCATCAAGTACAGGTGGATTAGCCAGATATTCCTTGATTTGCTAGAAATTTTTCTCTCACCATTCATCCCATTTGAATGTAACTCCTTTGTGTAGTGTTCTTGTGAAAGGTTTTGCCTTATTTGCAAGTTGGGAGATAAACCTTCTAATAGATTAAAGTTGACCTGGCAGAGTCCTAACTTGACTAATATTGTGAGGAGGTTGCATGTCCATTATTGCCGCTACCTTTCCAGGATCAACCTCAATTCCTTTTGCTAAAACAATATACCCCAGAAGTTTACCAGAAGTTACACCAAAAGCACACTTTTTAGGATTCAGTCTAAGCTTGAATTGTTCCATTTAGTCCAAAATCCTTTCTAAATCTGCTAGATGAGTAGCTCTTCTTGCTGATTTTTCTAGGGTGTCATCTACATAGTCTTTCATTTTTTTGTGCATCATATCATGAAATAAATTAGTCATACCATGTTGGTATGTTGATCCAACATTTTTTAACCCAAAAGACATGGCATTCCAACAAAAAATGCCCCAAGCGAATGTGAAAGTAGTCTTCTCTTGATCCTTAGGAGCTATTCTTATCTAGTTGTAACCGGAAAAGTCATCCTTAGGGAAAGCCTTGTTTAAATATTTGAAGTCTGTGCAAACTCAAATGGACTTGTCATGTTTAGTCATAGGGACAATGTTAGAAATCAAATCAGTGTATGCTATGCCATGGATGAATTCAGCCTTTAGTAGTTTTTTCTAATTCTTCCTTGACTAATAACGCCACATGATGATTCATTTTGTGAAGCTTTTGCTTGACCAACTTAATTCCTAGAGCAATTGAGAAGTGGTACATAATCATATCTGTATGTAGTCTTGGAATGTCTAAATAGGACCAAGCAAAGTTGCTTTTCTTTTTCAGAAATAATTGGACAAAATCTTTATTTTCATGTTCAGATAGAGACTGTGCTAGGTAGATTAGTAGAGGTGCCTTTGTTCTTCCCAAATTTACCACTTGTGTTGGTTCTATCAGTACTGAGGATCTTTCCTGAAATTGATTAGGAAGGAGATCAAGTTTCCCTTCCTCCGGTGCCTAAGAGAGGTTTTCACCATTGGATACGCCTTTTGTTTTTACTATTTTTGGTTATGATACTGCCACAAGGTGGTTTTCACCACTAGACCTTTTTTTCTCTTTTTATCTTTTATCTTTAGGCTGAGAAACTTGATGTCCCCCTCTATCATGTTCATGCTCATTGCATTGGTGGAAGAGGTGAAGGGCTCGATGGCGTTCAAGTAACAAGCCATGGCATAGTTGTTAAGTGTGGAGATGAAATTCAAAGGTTCCTTTGGGTTCCATTCAATCATCTCAGGATGAACAAGGGGCAAAGATTCAATAGGTTCCAAGGATAACACAGAGTTATCAAGATCAAGGTTTTTGATTGGTTAGAGAATATCTTTTACAACACTCTCTGAAGGATTTCCTAGGCTATGATTCACCCTAACATGACTATGGGAACCATTTTTGGTATTATGGAAGTCTAACCTGACTGACCTAGCATCAATGTTCTCACTTGCTTATCGAGAAACCATTCATTCTAGGAAAACACTCATTGGCACAACTTGAATTCTTCAAGATGGGATACGTGTATGAGGGGTCATGCCAAGATCTACAAGACTACAAGTTGTTCCATCCTCCTCCTCTGAGTCTTGATTCTGAACTACCTATGGAAGAGTAGCCCAGTTATATTCCCAAAGTTCTAGTTTAGGTTGGGAGGAAGAGGAGGCATGCCTTCCTCCTCAAATTATGAGTCAGATTATTCTCTGGAAGCTTGAGTGGTATTATAAATTTCTCCTGGTTTTCACCAAGGAGCATATTTATGAATGATGTCAACTTAAATGTCAATTGTAGCATCAGAGAACGAATCCTACTCATAATCATTAGAGTCAATTTCAACAGAGTGGGGTAATTCTAACACATGAGTAGGAGATAAAGTTTTCCCCTAGTAAGGATTTTGTCCCTCTAAAGCATGTCCTGAATTACTCCCATAGTCATATTGAATGTGACTATGGTCGAGTATTTCCATGTATTGAGAGATCGTTGTTGAAGCAACAACATTGTCGTTGGAGTCATTGATATTTTCCTCATGCTTAGTGTCACTATTTTGTGTTGGAGCTGAAGCCTCCTCAATAACATGCATATGGTCATTTGATAAATGGGGGATGTCAAGCACTTGAGAGATAGGAATGAGTTGCCCCTAGTTTGGATGTCTAACTTTAGACTCGGTCTCTTTCTCTGGGTCAATCTCTCTCATAGGTGAGTCGACTTGTTGAGTGAGATTGGCTATTTTTGCCTCAGTCATTTGGGCATTTTTTTGTAAAAGAGGAGATGAGACATTATTTGGTTCAAAGTGAGCTCTAGACTCATTTTTGAATGATTGTGAGATGAACAATTCTCCTTGATATTCAAGGTCTTGAATATTAAGCAATCTTTCAAAAGATAGTAGAGTGAGTTCTATTTCTTCAACACTCTTGTTGTCAGATATATCCATGCAAGTACTAGCAGGGATTTTTTTGGAGGAAGCATGAAACCTCTATTCATGGTATCCCACTCCTATTTTGTTCATGGGTTTTTGAAACTCCATATGTATAGGCTCTAGTAATCCTTTATCCTTTCCCAAGGGTCAATTTCCTTTGTATCCCATTTGGTTGGCAAGATGGTAATATTTTCCATATTTATCAGGGAAAATTTCAACATGCTTAATCTCTTGGTCTTCTCCCTTGTAAAGCTATGCCAGGATGGTTTTTTCCTCATTTTCTCTGAAAAGAGGGACACGAGCCCTGACCATGCGAGTCCCTTCATGTATCTCTAGTTTCTGACTGCTTGATGGTTTGAAGGATGATGATGGCATCTCATAGGACCTAGGAGACGTAGGGAGATTAGTCATGGACAATTGGTATTCCCCCATTATTGTATTCTTAATTTACAAATTCTCCTCAAAACTTTTCATGAGTGCTATGTGAGAGTCTTTAGACATTGATCCCTGGGATGCTTCTTTATTATGAGGGACCATGCTCTCTCCCTGTTTTAGTGAGTTGCAAGAGTATGTGCTATCAGCTAAGATAGAAATCTCCACCCCATTGTGTGAGAATTTCACACACTAGTGATACGTAAAGGGAACAACTTGCATGTCATAGATCTAGGGTCTTCCTAGCAATATGTTGTATGCCAATAGTAAGTCTAAAACTTGTTAAATGAAATTTCATTTGACTGGTCCTACTCTGATGGGTAGCACTACTAGTCCTTTTGATGACCTTTCTTCTTCATCATATGCTTTTATGGTGATTTTCCTTCGGGGGTCAATAGAATGTTCGAATAAACCCAATGTTGTCACTAGCTTGAGAGTATAGATGTTCAAACCAGTGCCTTCATTTATCAAAATGTGTTTGACTTGATGCTTGTATTAGGACTTCTATGTGCAAAGGTTGATTATGTGGTTGACTGAGTTCCTTATCATCTTCTTTTGAGTAGGACAAATAGTGAGGGGAAGTTAAGTGATTCATCATGGTCTAGAACTGACTGACATCAAGGTCTTTGGGAACATTAGTTTCTAACAGTGCAGTCTCAAGGATCTCCTTATGCGATGGTGACAATTTTAGAAACTCTAGAATAAAGATCTGAGCGAGAGTCTATTGCAACTGAACAACCAAATTGTAGTTCATAGTCGAAAGTGATATAGTAGCTTGTTTTGATGATGAGGGTTTTCTTAGGTGTAGACATCACCCCTTTAAGAGTGACCTTGCATTGACCACAAGTAACCACATTGGCAGAATCAGTTTCTTTGTCCTTAACAATGATGACATTGATTTACTGGTGTATCACATTGGCAGTGTTGGTATAGGTATGATTCACTGTGGTTTCTGGGGCTTTCAAGGATTCTCCTTTCTCATAAGATGGAAAAGGTTGCTTGAAGGATTTATGGTCATCGTTCAACCCATGAGTACCAACTGTAATAGTCTTATTGTCGATTAGATCTTGTATCACATGTTTCAGCTTCATACAATCATTCGTAAAATGTCCTTTGTTCTTATGGAACTCACAATAGTGATTTTCATTCCATCACTTAGGTTTTACCTCAGGCTCCCAAGGTTTTGAGTTAGGGATTGTGATGATCTTATTAGCAACCAATGTCTTTAACACATCTTCTAAAGGATCTCCAAGAGGAGTAAAATGTCACTTGGGTCACGACATCCAAGGTGCCTTATCCTTCTAAGAGTCCTCAATGTTCTTAGGAGCATTAGGAGTAACCGAATTAGGCTTAAGCCTATATGCTATTAGTGAGGTTGAATATTAGTGAGGTTGAATAATAGTTACTTAGGCTTATACTCAAGTGAGTCAACTACACCATCATTAACCACTTTACGATTCTTACTCCAGTATTTACTCTTATCCTTGTTATTGCCATTGTTAGAGGATTTAGCATCTTTGTTCAAGGTGATCTCTCCTTTCCTTACAAGAAAATATTTGATCCTCATAGCATTGTCAACTAAGTCACTAAAAGAGGTGGGATTTTGTATTTTCACTGCATAATTCATCTTGGGAACCAGGTTGTTGACGAAGATGTCAATCTTTTCTGGTTTAGGGATTTTCCTAGGATATCTTACAAATATATTTCTCCATCTCTGGAGAAATCTAACAAACGGTTCACCAACGTGTTACTTAGTGTTGCATAGATTTAGCATTGTAACTATGTCCAAGATGTTGTATGAATAGTGTTGGATGAACCTTTGTACAAGCTTGTCAAATGTCTGAATACCAGGTGTGAGCTTTATAAACCACTCAAGGGCTTGGCCACTAAGGCTTCGTGGGAATAGTCACATTATCCGGTATGTTCTTTCATGCATAAATTTTATACTAAGGGCACATAATTCTCTGACGTGATCTTGAGGGTCACCTTCCCCATTGTATTTTTCATATTTAGGAATTTCAACCTTTGGGGGAAACAGTGGCATGCACAAGTTTTTAGCGAATGGGAAAGGACATATAGACTGCAATGATTATTTGCTAGGAGGTTGTTCCTTTTCTTTCTTTAGTTCCCTTAATTTGCATATCATGTCTTGTAGTTGTTGGTTGAGAATAGTAATGGGTGACTCTTCCTCTTGTTGTATGAGCCCCTCAATGTCAAAGTCAGGTGGAATTTTAACACCTATTGATGCAAGATGCATGAAATACTTGTCTTTGTCCAATTGCATAATAGTGTGCATCATCTTCTGAAAGTGTTTATCTTGTTGGCACTTCCTAATATCTTCAGAAGTGGGTTCCTCTATGGAGGAAGAGGAACCAATATGTTTAATTTGGTGGTCATGTTGGGACCCCCAATCATAATCTGACATGGTTGATGTGTTATGTGCAACCAAGGTTGATGAGTCAAACAAGGGTATTGTCTATTGTGGAACCAAAGTGTCCTTTTGCGAGATTTCAAAATCTGTTTTGGTTTTATGAAAAGAAGGTGGCCCTTGAGAAAATTTGTTGATATCTTTTCCCTTGGAATCAAGATCATATTTTTGACTTCTCATTTGGACCATGAAAGATAATCACAGTTATCATTCTAGAGTAACTAGGCTGATGAAGTCAATGTCAAAGATGTCTGAATGATTACTTGTCCAGTAGCTTGAAAGAAGAAGATAAGGAGGTTTGTTGAACAAGGTACAAGGTATTGTGCTATGAGGTTTGAATACCTGTTGGGCAACACTTGTGACCAAGTTGATATGCAATAGATTGTTGGTGAAAAAGTGTAGGATTAGTGAGATCACACAGGAGATTAAGATGAGTGACATTGGGTGAGCCAAGTTCGTGTAATTAAGAACCAAAATTTTTTGTGAAAGGACCATAAAAGGATATCCAATATAGTTTTCCACTTGTTTTCATTTGTATCAAATGTCAAGTTTGGACGATGTGTTATGTGATAGGCCATTTTAATGGCATCTTTTAGATACCTTAGAAGAAATTTTTCTAGGTCCTTTCTTATGTTTTATGCTATTATTCCAAGACTTTATGCTCTAAAACTGTTATTATGTGGTAGTTAACCACTGAACCTATGACATGGAAAAATGCTACTTAATGTGCTTTATCAGCATGAATATGCTCTGTTTTATTGATATGAACTCATGATCATGTTTTATGAATGAATTGACTATTTGGACAATAGATAATGTATGTACTTTGAATAAATGCCATGAATGCTTTTATCCTAACGGTGTTAATGCAGCCCATCGAAGTAGCAACTGTCATCTTATTCAGGTGAGCATGTCTATGTACTGGTCGCTTGACTCAGTCCTACAACAGATGTGCACAGATGAAACATCAGCGTAACAGTGGTGGAAGGTTTCTGGATTGATCCAGGTGGAGACAGTTGAGTGAAGACTTGGCGAGTGCAATAATTTCTTTAATGAAATCTAGGAGAGAGTGGGAAGTTAGATCTGTTGTCTACACAGTTATTTCCTCTCTTCTTGACTGATTATATTTCATGTTTTCTAGTTTTCCTTTTTGTTAGATGGTTGTAATAAAAGCTCTGCCTTTTCTTAAGGCATGTGGAGTTTAGCAGTTAGATATTTTCCCTTTAAATAAAGCCCCGCTCCTGTGTGAGAAGGAGGGCAGTAGTATTATTATAGTTGCATTATGTTATTTTGTTGTTGAGAATTCCTGTACTCTTTTATTCAAGTTAATGAGAAAATGAAGTTTTGAGTTCATTATTGTGTAATTGAGTGTTCTAGGTACTCACCCAAGGGGGCCCACTTGGTGAGGAATCTATAGTTTAGAATCATTCTAGTTAGCTTGCTTTCCTGTATTTCTATTATTTCAATTCCTATGTTGAACAACTCCTACAACCAAAGCCACAGGACAGCTACCGCTTCCTGTGGCCGAGTGGCAGAGTAACTAAAGAATTATAGTTGTTTGTGTGCACTCTTCCATCCTGCTAGTAGCCTTTGTTTCCATCATTTATTTTCAAGCATCTACTTTCATAGAAATAGTTTAGATTTCCTTTAAGTATTCATTTCATGCAGCAATAGTATAGTTTCCTTTCGAAAGCATTTATTTCCTGCGGCCATAGAGTAGTTCCTTTCCAGCATTTATTTCCTGCAGCAATTATAGAATGATTGGTTGAGAAAGTGCTCAGTGCATATATTTTTCTGGCCCATTTCAAGTAACACATCCCTGGGTTTGACATATTAAATTAGTTTATTATAAAGTGGATGAAGTGCTTAGTTGGATGTCCAATCCCTGAGTTAAAGTATTATGCCTAGTTTCTGAGTCTTTATAACAAGAGATCATTATGTTTGTCAAAAGTGTTGTTGTTGAAAAGGTTTAAATGTCAAGTGTCTCAATCACATCAAAAACAAAGAGGAGATAATCAAGCACTTTCTACCCCTAAAGTCAAATTGGCTTAGCATCAAAATATTTTCCCACGCTTGATATTCCTTCGCCTCACACAAAGTGATATTGAATTTTTCAAGGACTATGCACGTTGTGGGTTTTGAAAAGAGACTCAATGCTCAAATTAAATAAGCTCCCTCATGCCACATTCATGCTTTAAAAAATCCTTGGGAATACATACGGTGAGTGTAAAATCTTCAAGTGATCCATGTAAGTCCACTTAGATTGATCTGTGCACAAAGATTATGATGCTTTCAGAGGTGAATTAGGTAGCGTCTATCTAAAGGTGTCTAGTAAGGACATCCATTCATGACTATCTCTTGTAGTTTCACAAGTAAAATTAAGGCATATAGCCCTACAAGCACCCAAAATTCATAATTTTACAAGCAAGATTGATACCTCTCGAACTTACACAAGTTGAATTCATTCCCCTTGTAGTCTTGTAAACAATATTAAGACCAAAATGGCCCTACAAGCACCCAATCAAATGTAGTCTTGCTTAGCAAGATTAAGGAAATAAGGCCCTACACATGAAGAATCATTAGGAATAGAAAATAGCCATGTCTTCCCTCTCTTTGGATTGAAGGAAGCATTTGATTATAGTGGGTTGAGTAGCCAGGTTCGCTTGTTCCCCACTTGGGTTTTTCCCAAAAGATTGCTATGTTGGCAGACCCTCTAAAGGTAAATGGATAGCTAGTGAAGGTTAAGATTTCTGATTTTCCAAAAGGAAGAGAGAATACTCTCCTACTTCATAGTGTCTCCCAAACACATCAATCACATGTTCATTTACCAAAATAAAAGTGTTACTTTCTCAATCTCAATCAAACACGTTTGGGTTTTTGATTCTCTCAAAGAGAGAAGAGCATAATCCCCTAATGTCTAACTTTTCACAAACAAAAAACACCCTAGTTAAGCTATGTGCCTAAGAAAACATCTAAGAAACCATGCAATTTTTTTGGTTGATGAAGTCAATGCAACCTACAAAAACTAGCATTAGTAGTTTTCAACTTTCTTCTCTCAAAGCGTCCTACAAACACAAACCATTAGTAATTTTGCAAAAAAAAGTGTGCTAGTGAGGCTTTGATAAGAGAATATTCCTCAAAAGCATCCTGCAAAAACCAGTTAAGCTACAAAACCAGAGAGAAAAAGGATCACACAAAACAATTCACAAGTCAGGAAATCAAGATTAGCTCATTATGACCCTTAAAAATGCTCTCTTTCTGAGATGAAAAAACATAGAGAACAGACAAGAGTCAAAACTTGTACGATAATGTATATATTCCCAAATGAAAAAACATAGAGTGATCAAACCTCGTACGACAAATGCAATGTCCTTAAATGATAAAATAAGCAGAAAGTAGACTCGTGACAAATCTATTATTCCTAAATGACAGACTACAAACTCATGAATTTTCGTACGAGTTTTCAATAGACTTTGTACAACAGTGAGCATAGTTTCGTCAAATGTAGGAAAAATATGAATAATGAGGAAAAAAATAGTTTTTTTCCCCACGATGGGCACCAAATGTGTGTGTCATAAAATGTGTGATCATAATCAACAACCAAATACTTCAATAAACCATTACATCAAAAGGGGTTAGTATCAAAAGGGAGATCAAACAAAGCATAAAAACCCTTGAAACTAGTTTATTGCTTCCTAGTTGATGTGAGTGTGATTCTCATGAGTTGCTCATCAGATTGGACATGGAAAATTAGTGACTTAACTACTCCAAGATGGAAGATTCAATGCAAGATGGAGCAAGATACATAGACTTACATACTTTTCTCTTGAAAAAACTTTGAAAATGGAAATGCATGAACTAGTAAACTAAATGCATAACAACTAGGAATGGAACTAAGATGCAAGATTAAGCTATCAAATGAGAAGAAAAATCATCTACATTAAGCTATGAAAGGAAACTAGAATTCCATTAAGCTAAGAAATGAAGCTAACAATGCAATAATGCCAGAAAAATACTATGATAGTAAGAAATATGAGTGCACAAATAAGATCTAGACTGAAAATAGAATTATAACTCTACTCCAAATCTTCTTCTACTACCATGAGCAAGGGAGATATCCCTTTTATAAGAGATTCCAAGAAATGGGTGGTTAAGATTAAGAGGAAAAAGGAAATGATCAATGGTGGAGATGAAAATTGTTGGCAAGTGATCAATTTTGTATGTGTTACATCAATTTTTGGTTGTCATTTATGGAAACACATATGCAATATTGATTGATTGATTTGAAGATAAGTTTTGGTAATTCAATTCTGGAATCGGCTAAGTACAGAAGAAGAAATACAGTGGTATTTTGGATATCAAAGATTGAGATCGATGATTTATGACATGCAAGATTAGAGGAAGATATTATGGAGTATGTACAACCTACATCTAAGGTTGATTTGATTTTGGTGATGATTACATAGAGTTACAGAGAATTGAAGATAGGTGAAAACATCAGAATAGAGATACAGAACAGTTAAACTAAAGTGATGATTTGGGGAGTATGACATGGACTCCTGGAAAGCTAAGTAAGATTATGGTTTTGGATAATCTATATTTTGATTATGTAAGAGTGCCTACTATGTATTTGATATTTGCATTATTAATTGTAATTCGCATTGAGAGCCGACTATGTAATATTTGGTTAAGAGAGCCGACTTCGTAAAGATAAAGATATATATTTGGAGATATTTTGTAGAGTGATGATATGGATTGATGTACTAGATGGAATAAGATATATGTGTGAATGACAAAGCAGAGGATGACATAGATCATTGCAGAACTATGACTGGAACTATGTAAGTATTGGAGATGCTTGTTTTGTTCATGACTGAGAATATTTTGTAACATAAGTATTATTGTAAGAGTTATAAGCTCAGTTGGTTCCTAACAGAGTGTTGTATACCTTTAACAGGGTTGTGTTCCTCTAATAAGGAATTTTACTATGTAATATTTAGCTCCTAACATGGCAATGTCTCCTAACAAGGACATTATACTTTAGTGCATGCTTGTGGGTACCATCCCCACCGGGGTTTTCTCTTGGCCAGGGTTTCCTTGACAAAAAATAATGGTGTTATGAGTACTGAGTTATTTTCTTATGTTCTTTTGATTTCAGTATGCTTATGATTTATGTGGAATTGGTTCAAAGCTTATTTTAAATGTTGTAATATTGATTCACCCCCCCCCTCTCAATATTACTTAATCCTAACAATTGGTATTAGAGATTTTGGCCCTTGGAGACAAATCCTAATAGCTTAAGGGAGATCAGAATGGATTCAGATAATTTGCAAGAGAAATTTGAAGCTACACTTGAAGACCTTGATAAAGAAAAAGAAAAAAATGGCGACTTGAGATTCAAATTAAGGAGAGCAGATGGATTCATTAAGAAGCTTAAGGACCAACTTGAACTTTCCAGAAATCAGAGACAAGATCTTGTGGTTCAGATAAAGGAAGATTCAGATAATGATAATTTAGATCAGATGAAGAGACTTGAACAAGAGAATGACACTTTGAAGCTTGAAAATAAAACCATTGCTAAAGAGATTCAATGAGAAAAGATGCTAAAAACAAGATTGAAGAAGCTTTAAAAAATGCAAATGTTTTGATGGAACAAATGAAGAATGAGGTTGACCACTACAAGAACAAGTATCTAGAATTGGAGAAATACAATCATATCATAAAAGGTGAACTTGTTGAGACAAAGAAACACATTCAAAAACTACACATGAGTAGTGACTTGATCGATGAACAAATTAGAGACAAACAGAAACCTAAAGGAGATATGACTAGTATTGGCTTCAATGAAGCTATATGTTCCAAGAGTCAATAAGAGAAACAAGATGCAAAGATTGATGCAGAAATACCTACTCTTGAAGAACCTAGAGAACAAATTAGGCCTTTCAGAGGTAGATGTTTTGGTTGTAATAAGTTTGGACACATGAAAATAGATTACAGAGGTAATGTCCCTTTTAAAACTTTTTCTGGTTATTTTTTTAATTGTAATGCATATGGGCACAAGAAAGAAGAATGTGGGAAACTCAATCAATCTAGATATAGACAAGACAATAGAGGAGAAAATACAGTGAAACCTACATGTTACAAATGCAATAACATTGGACACATTGTGAAGTTATATAAGCTACAAGTAATTTAGGACACGAGACCTCCTATATGTTACAAATGCAACAATCTAGTCCATATATCAAAGTTTTGCAGGTATAATGGAGTGAATAACAAAAGAGCACCACCTCCTAGGAATACATAGAAGAATAACAATGATATTGGTAAGAGTGTTGTAGAACTAAAGAGTGATTTTGACACTTGTTTCAAGAAAGTAGAAGATATCAACAGTGGAAAGATATGGAAAATCAAAGAGACAAGTGAGATATTGGTTCAGGCAGAGACAATAGATGTTACTGGATCTTCGAGTGATGCTAACAAAGAAGAATCGACCTAATTGGTCGATCATGGCCTTTGGGGGAGCATTGGATAAAGATATCAGAATATATCCCACCCCTAATTTTGAGGATTGAGATCTAGCAAGCTTAGGTGTGTTGTTTGCCGACATCATGGAACTTGTATTTAAGAGTGCAACATCAGATGATGCATATATTGTGATCGCGAGATTTATAATTGACTGGACAACATTGGGTAATGTGAGATTTTAATAACTTAACATTTTATAAAGAATCTAATGGTTATCTATTTCCTTACCATTTGAAGAGAAGCAGCCTAAGAAAATCAGAGAGAAGAGAGATTCAGAATATCCAGCGATTACTTGGCATGATTGATCGAAGCATATACTCAGAATTCAGCGTGTAAAAGGTATTTACATCATCTACTTATATAGAAACTATGGATGCACCTATGATATATGATGTTGTGGACAGACCTAGGTATAAATGTAAGAAACATCCTTTTAAGTCATGTGAGGACGATCCCGAAGGAGCATTTTACTAGACATCATATGGCATTTTGCATATTGAAGACATTACAACATACATTCATTGCAAGTATGACATACTAGGTATTGATGACATTTCTACTGAAATGGAGTACATAACTAACAATGGCACAATAAGAGATGAGTTCAAACATGTTGCTGAGTTAAACATTATGAAAATTCTGGACTTATACAAATTCAGCGAAGAAGAATGGTTGAAGATATTGTTGAGTAGAGTTCATGATCAGTTTATTTGGATAGGTGAACAACCTGTGAAGATGTTTAGTCAATTAATACATGATATTACTAGACTAGACAATACTGGAGTCATCCCTGTAGCAGAGAAACATGTTAAAAAGCAAGTTGAAACCCTAACACACTCAAAATGGGATATGAGAGCTATGACAGTGAATGCCATCTATCTACAGGATGTGAGATTGATCTCGATGATACTTGGTTACAAATTCTACTATAGTAGTAGACCTAATTCAATATCAGTTAGAGTTATTATGATGGCCTATAGAATGGTGAAAGAAAATACAAAGTATAACCTATCCAAAGTATTGGCACAATAGTTTTTGGAGAATGTGAAGTTGATAAAGAAAGAAAAATCCAAAACCTTCATATTTGGTTCACTACTAGTGAATATGTACATTCATATTGAACATAAATTTCCAAGCATGCATCCTACTGGATGGAGAAAAGGGATACCTACCGGCATTTATATTTCACAAAGTTACAGAAGGCATAACAACACATGGGTTGATGGAGAACTATTTGGTATGATTAAAATTATTTAGAGGGAGATGAAAAAAGATACAGGATTCCTGATGACTTATTTGAAAAATTTAAGGATATAATATGTTTTATGGTTGAGATAGACTGTGTATTTTTTGAGGCAGTTGTTCCAAGGAATAAATGGTGTTATCCTATGGGATATGAAGTGAATTCAAAAGTGCTAACTATGTAGGTCAAACATGTTCTGGCATTTGAGATAGATACATTTGAGGAGAGATGGGGTACTTATGAAGAAAAATAAGCTAAAGTGAGAGAAGAACATACCAGAAGCTTGAGGAAAAGGAAAGTAGAGAACATTATTCCTGAGTGTGGAGTTAAGGTGGGATTGTCTAAGAAAGAGTTGAAGGAATTGAAGAGGAAGTTATAAGAAAAATCTTCTAGATTGACAAGTACTTTAGTCCTTCCACCTCGTGAAGTTGTGATGAAAGATAATGCACCTACTACTGTTATTGATGTAGCCACCCTTTCATCATCTTTGGAGACCTCACAAGCAGTAAAGTTGGTTCCTAGAGTGAACACCAGATCCTCCAAATAGAATTCACCACCTAAAGAGTTGAGAACTGAGAGAGAAGAGAAGAAAGTTGAATGTGACAGACATGTATTGAAACCTGACCTAAAAATGATTGAGAAGAGAGCTATTGAGAAAGGAAAACTAGTTACAATAAACAAGTACTATGATAGGTATGAGAAATCTGATAAGCTTAAGATTGAAGATATTATGGTAAATCATTTACTTGTTTTCAAGAAAAAATCTATTAGAGATAAAGGGTAGTGTACTTGAAGATTTGTATGAGAGATTGGAAATAAGAAAACAAATAGCACGTATTGAAGATGAGACTATCATAAATCAAGCAATTGATAATATTTTACTTGTGATTTCTATGCAAGAGAGAGATAGAATATTCAATGAGCTAAAACCATTATTGAGGACTAAGGCAAGGTTCTAGTGAAAATTATGGCAAGAAAGTATGAAGATGTTACTAAATAAAATCAGAGAGCATTGGATCAGATACTTATGTCAACTGTTCCTGAGAAGGATTCACCTCCTAAGACTAAAATGCCCACACCCTTGGGAATGGGAGAGAGTTCCAAAACAACTAAGGCAAGTGTTGAGAAAAGAGAAGATGGTGTGTAACCAGATTTATATGTTTCTGGTGTGCTTGTGACACTTGACTCTTCACATGACAAGAAGGAACCATTTGAAGGAAACAATGATAGTACAATAGCTGAGGATGATGGACAGAAAGAGGAAGATCAGAGAGAGAAAGAACATAAAGAAATGGAGCTGAAAGATGAAGAAGTAAAAGCTGAAGACAAAACTGAAGTAGACACATCTTCTATCTTATTGTTGGCAAGTAAAGAAAAACCTATATATTTTGATGTTGATCGCATGAATGAGGATGAGTTGGTGAGTTTAGCTTTCACCGCACTCACTAAAGCAAAGGAGAGATCTGAGCAGAAAAGTGACAAGAAGACTAAGGTAATGTCTAGAGAAATTGATACTATAAATAAATTACTTCCAGTACCTACTGTTTTCCAGAGCAGAGATGATATAGAGAACCTAAAGATGACACTTAATGAGTTTGATGGTCATTATGAGACCCTAGTGAAGATAGCAGAAGAATAGGCAAGGAAGAGCTACTTGGAGAAAAAACTGATGGAAGTTTGCCAGTCTATTTCATGGGACTTGGGCATTCTAAAATCTGTTACTTAAAAAGAAAAGAGTTTTGTTGCACATGGTAGGAAACTATTTAGTTATTGCATGAACCCAATCAAACATGTTCATAACATTGAGGACATTATTACTAAGGACAAAGAAAACTTGAACAGAATGATGGACAATTGTGAGACCTCCTCACAATCTATGATGAAAATGGACATCGAAGTAATAAGGATATTGGATAAGCTAAATGTGTTGGATATAGAGAAAGGGAGAGTCATGACAAGGTTTGGTTTGCTGAATATTTTAATCACTCCTAAGCTATCAATTATCTATTTCCTTACCATTTGAAGAGCATCGGCCTAAGAAAATCTGAGAGCAGAGAGATTCAGACTATCCAGTGACTACTTGGCGTGATTGATCAAAGCATATACTTAGAATTTAGCATGTAAAAGGTATTTACATCATCTACTTATACAAAAACTATGGATGCACCTATGATATATGATGTTGTGGACAAACCTAGGTATAAATGTAAGAAACATCCTTTTAAGTCATGTGAGGACGATCCTGAAGGAGCATTTTCCTAGACACCATATGACATTTTGCATATTGAAGACATTAGGGTATACATTCATTGTAAGTATGACATACTAGGTATTGATGACATTTCTACTGAAATGGAGTACATAACTAATAATGACACAATGAGAGATGAGTTCAAACATGTTGCTAAGTTAAATATTATGAAAATTTTGGACTTTTACAAATTCAGGGAAGAAGAATGATTTAAGATATTGTTGAGTAGAGTTCATGATCATTTTATTTGGATAGGTGAACAACCTGTGAAGATTTGTAGTCAATTAATACATGAGATTACTAGACTAGACAATACTGGAGTCATCCCTGTAGTAGAGAAACATGTTAAAAAGCAAGTTGAAACCCTAACACACTCAAAATGGGATATGAAAGCTATGACAGTGAATGACATCTATCTACAGGATGTGAGATTGGTCTTGATGATACTTGGTTACAAATTATACTATAGTAGTAGACCTAATTCAATATCAGCTAGAGTTATTATGATGGCCTATAGAATGGTGAAAGAAAATACAAAGTATAACCTATCCAAAGTATTGGCACAATAGTTTTTGGAGAATGTGAAGTTGATAAAGAAAGAAAAATCCAAAACCTTCGTATTTGGTTCACTACTAGTGCATATGTACATTCATATTGATCATAAATTTCCAAGCATGCATCCTAGTGGATGGAGAAAAGGGATACCTACTGGCATTCAGATTTCACAGAGTTACAGAAGGAAGAACAACACATGGGTTGATGGAGAACTATTTGGTATGATTAAAATTATTCAGAGGAAGATGAAAAAAGATACAAGATTCCTGATGAATTATTTGAAAAATATAAGGATACAATATGTTTTATGGTTGAGACAGACTGTGTATGTTTTGAGGCAGTTGTTCCAAGGAATAAATGGTGTTATCCTATGGGATATGAAGTGAGTTCAGAAGTGCTAACTATGCAGATCAAACATGTTCTGGCATTTGAGATAGATACATCTTAGGAGAGATGGGGTACTTATGAAGAAAAATAAGCTAAAGTGAGAGAAGAACATACAAGAGGCTTGAGGAAAAGGAAAGTAGAGAACATTATTCATGAGTGTGGAGTTAAGGTAGGACTGACTAAAAAGAGTTGAAGGAAGTGAAGAGGAAGTTAGAAGAACAATCTTCTAGATTGGCAAGTACTTCAGCCCTTCCACCTCGTGAAGTTTTGATGAAAGATAATGTACCTACTACTGTTATTGATGTAGCCACCCCTTCATCATCTTTGGAGACCTCGCAAGCAGTAAAGTTGGTTCCTAGAATGAACACCAGATCCTCCAAACAGAATTCACCACCTAAAGAGTTGAGAACTAAGAGAGAAGAGAAGAAAGTTGAATGTGACAGACATGTATGAAAACCTGACCTAAAAATGATTGAGAAGAGAGCTATTGAGAAAGGAAAGCTAATTACAATAAACAAGTACTATGACAGGTATGAGGAATCTGATAAGCTTAAGATTGAAGATATTATGGTAAATCATTTACTTTTTTTCAAGAAAAAATCTATTAGAGATAGAGGGTAGTGTACTTGAAGATTTGTATGAGAGATTGGAAATAAGAAAACAAATAGGACATATTGAAGATGAGACTATCATAAATCAAGAAATTGATAACATTTTACTTGTGATTTCTATGCAAGAGAGAGATAGAATATTCAATGAGCTAAAACCATTATTGAGGACTAAGGCAAGGTTCTAGTGAAAATTATGGCAAGAAAGTATGAAGATGTTACTGAAAGAGAGCATTGGATCAGATACTTATGTCAACTATTCCTGAGAAGGATTCACCTCCTAATACTACAATGCCCACACCCTTGGGAATGGGAGAGAGTTCCAAAACAACTGAGGCAAGTGTTGAGAAAAGAGAAGATGGTGTGCAACCAAATTTATATGTTTCTGGTGTGCTTGTGATACTTGACTCTTCACATGACAAGAAGGACCCATTTGAAAGAAACACTGATAGTACAATAGCTGAGGATGATAGATAGAAAGAGGAAGAATAGAAAGAGGAAGATCAGAGAGAGAAAGAACATAAAGAAATGGAGCTGAAAGATGAAGAAGTAAAAACTGAAGGCAAAACTGAAGTAGACACATCTTCTATCTTATTGTTGGCAAGTAAAGAAAACCCTATATATTTTGATGTTGATCGCATGAATGAGGATGATTTGGTGAGTTTATCTTTCACCGCACTCACTAAAGCAAAGGAGAGATCTGAACAGAAAAGTGACAAGAAGACTAAGGTAATGTCTAGAGCAATTGATACTATAAATAAATTGCTTCCAGTACCTATTGTTTTCCAAAGCATAAATGATATAGAGAACCTGAAGATGACACTTGATGAGTTTGATGGTCACTATGAGATTGATGAGTTTGATGGTCACTATGAGACCCTAGTGAAGATAGCTGAAGAAAAGGCAAGGAAGAGCTACTTGGAGAAAAAACTAATGGAAGTTTGCCAGTCTATTTCATGGGACTTGGAAATTCTAAAATCTGTTACTGAAAAAGAAAAGATTTGTGTTGCACATGGTAGGAAACTATTTAGTTATTGCATGAACCCAATCAGACATGTTCATAACATTGAGGAAATTATTACTAAGGACAGAGAAAACTTGAACATAATGATGGACAATTGTGAGACCTCCTCACAATCTATGATGAAAATAGACAGCGAAGTAACAAGGATATTGGATAAGCTGAATGTGTTAGATATAGATAAAGGGAGAGTCATGACAAGGTTTGGTTTTCTGAATATTTTAATCACTCCTAAGCTATCAATTCTTGAAACTCACTTATCTGAATTGGAGAAGACTGCAAAATCATTGACAAACTCTTTGCCCACAGAGTTGAAAGTAGAAGAGACAACATCATATGCATTGAATGGACTAATTCATGTTAGTCAGCTATTGGTTAAGTCATGGAGTGTAGAAGTGAAGATCTTGGAAGATTCTTTTCAAGATATTTTGAAAATGGTGAGCAAGCACTAAGTTGTATTTAGTTTTTTAATGCACCTTTGTCATTGTTGTCAAAGGGGGAGAAGAGAGAAGAAAAAATGAGAGAATAAATAAATGGGGAGAAGAGATAAAATGAGAAGAGAGAATAAAATGAATAGGTGAGAAGAGAGAAGAAGAAGAAATGAAGAAGAGACAGTTTATTTTGTTTTGTTGGAACACTTATTCATTTTTTTGGTTGAAGTGTTGTCATAAATGCCAAAGGGAGAGATTTTTGGCAAGTGATAAATTTTTTATGTGTTACATCACTTTTTAGTTGGCATTTATGGAAACACATCTGGCATATTGATCGATTGATTTGAAGTTAAGTTTTGGTAATTCAATTATGGAATCGGATAAGTATAAAAGTAGAAATACAGAAGTATTTTAGATATCGAAGATCGAGATCGATGAGTTATGAAGTGCGAGCTTAGAGGAAGATATTATGGAGTATGTACGACCTAAATCTAAGATCGATTTGATTTTGGTGATGATTATAGAGAGTTATAGAGAATTGAAGACATGCGACATCAATATTACAGAAATACAAAGTAGTTAAACTGAACTTATGATTTGGGGAGTATGGTGTGGACTCCTGATAAGATAAGTTAGATTGTGGTTGTGGATAATCTATATTTTGATTATGTAAGAGTGCTGACTATGTATTTTACATTTTCATTATTAATTGTATTTTGCATTGAGAGTCGAGTATGTAATATTTGGTTAAGAGAGCCGACTTGGTAAAGATAAAGATTTATATTCGGAGATCTTTTGTAGAGCGATGATATGGATTGATGTACTGGATGGAATAAGATATACGTGTGAATGATAGAGTAAAGGATGATAGAGATCATTGTAGAACTATGACTGGAACTATCTAAGCACTGGAGATGCTTGTTTTGTTCATGAATGAGAGCATTTTGTAACAGAAGTATTATTGTAAGAGTTGTAAGCTCAGTTGGACCCTAACAAGGTATTGTATACCTTTAACATGGTTGTGTTCCTCTAACAAGTAATTGTACTATGTAATATTTAGCTCCTAACAGGGCTAGGTCTCCTAACATGGACATTATACTTTAGTGCATGCTTTTGGGTACCATCCCCAATGGGGTTTTCTCTTGATTAGGGTTTCCTCGACAACAAATAATGGAGTTATGAGTACTGTGTTATTTTCTTGTGTTCTTTTGATTTTAGTATGCTTATGGTTTATGTGGAATTGGTTCAAAGTTTATTTTAAATGATGTAATACTGATTCAACCCCCTCTTTGTATTACTTAATCCTAACACAACTTCCCTCAATCCATGTGAGCTAATTGTAATGCATTTGATTGGTCAACTTTTGTGGAGAATAAGACAAATTGGTATTTTCCCTTTTATTTATTTTATTTTGATTATTGAGTGCACATCCATATGTGAATGGGTTCACTTTTTTTATTTAAAAAAGGACTTAGGATTTTTTATTTATCCTATTGTTTTATGCAATTTAAGATTTAGGCTTGGATGATTGATTATTTGATTCAAAAAGTTAAGATTAGGATTATGTAAGAAAGTTTGATTAAGTGCTCTCTAATTAGAGTCTAGCACTAATGTCTTAGATTTTAGAATTTATTAAGACCAAATAATCGGAAACAAGGGGCTATAGATTTTTGAGACCAATTTTAGGTGATTACAATTCCTTTTGCTTACATGAGATCATACAGATTCAATGGCCATCTTGGGACTATCTAGAGGACATGGCTGATGCAGGAGTTACTCTAGAGTATAGAGATTACTTCATCTACCATCCTTTTTGGTAGAGAGAGTACCATGGATTGAGGAGGAGCATGGACCTTAAAGAGAAACAACAGGAGCATAGAGGGCTTCAGTTCCTTAGAGACTGGGGGAGATTTAGGTGTTAGTTCTAGCAGGGCACCCATAATGGGTCAGCAACAACAATGCGGCGAGGGCAGGACATTAGGTTTCATTAGAGTTGATATCCCTCCTGGAGATAGAGATGATGCAAAGATGAGGGATGCATCACATGATCTTGATTTTAATGATGTAGCCCGACAGATCTTCCAGAGGAGGGATGTGTAGGCTAGGGAGGATAAGGGTGCTCTTAGAGAGTATACCCCATAGGACATAATACATACCTTGAGGGGATAAATCTGAGGGTTACAGACACAACTCGAAGTGTCTCAAGCACAAATAATCAAGTGAGACTGCACTATAGTAGAGCAGGGTGAGAGGATCCAGGGGTTCATAGTTGAGCACAGTGTTCTTCAACGTGAGGTTACCCATCAGACGAATAGGGCAGCCTATTATGTGGTAGCATATAGTGTAGCAGTACCTTTAGCTCAGTAGGTGCCTTAATATTCATAGTACTTGGTGAGATATGAGGGAGAGGACCCTCCACCTAGAGAAGATGCACCTCCACCTCTCTCCCCTCGAGATGCTGAGGGAGGGAGTCAGTCCTAAAATTCTCTTCTTCTTTCTTTCCATTCTTATTTTTTGTGTGATACATTGATTGTACATAGGATTCACTTGCATAGAGGATGCACATTTTTCTTGATATTTCCTAAGAATATTTTGTATACATGGATACTTTATATATATATATATATATATATATATATATATGATCAATTCATGATCCATGTGATGTCTTCAATGCAGGATTTCTTGTCTTTCTGACCATGTGATATTTCTGATTAGATCAACATCTTTATCATGTCTACTCAATAGCTTTTTCATGTATCTTGAATGAGACATATCTTGTTTCTCTTTTCTCATCATACATTACTCTATTATTGTAGTATTCCTTGATACCATAACATCCTCTGAAAACTTGTGATGCTTTGATCTTTGCATGGTTCATTCTGACTCTTTCTTGTAGGTATATAGCCTTCATATGATAAATATATTTGATCGCCTCAATAAAGGATTTGATGTTAGAGGGATTGCGCTTTTGTTTCCATAGTGCTATTATGAAATACAAGCCTAAGAATAAAATGCATCCTACAACACGAGACTAGTCACTCATTCCTTTAGCATTTTGTCATCATTGAGTGTTTGGGACATTGGAGTCAATACAACCCTTAATGGTGCCACTAGGACCATAAGGATATGAGTATGAATCTCATCGGATAAAATGTGGGAAACTAATGTAAGCATCGAGATACAAGAACCAAGATGACCTGAACATTATTTCTAGTTAATATTGCAAGGGTGCACCAATATCAGGGCATTCAAAGCTGAGATAAACATGAGTGTGATCTCATGTAAACAAACAAATTAATAGTCAAGGAGATATTCATGACCTCAACTCGGTGTACAAATAAATGAAGTCGAGGCATGTGAGGTTGAGCCACCTTACAATGGAGGCTCTTATCATAGACACCTAGTTTATTTGGAACTACAAAATCATTGGGACCACACCAACGAGCAACAATCAAAGAAAAGAGTGTATAATTTCATTGATAATAGACAACATTCAAGAAAACTTTCATCAAACCTTCAAAAAGTGTGATTGTTATTTGTTTGTCTACGTAGGGTGTTGAATAACATCATCGTGCTTGTGGGTGTTAGTGTTGAAAAACATAGTTGTGTCCTTGAGTGTTATTAAGACAATATTTTAAGTGCATGGATGTATTATCCGATGTGTGTTGAAAAAATAGATGTGTCCAAATAGGTAGTGTTTAGAAACACTGTTGATTAAGGTGTTGAAAAATATCAGTGTGTCAGTGGAAAATTCTCCCATTGATGAAAGACCAAGATAACTGATGTTGATTGGCTTGGATGACTGACTAGATTTTAGATTGGTTGTCCAAATGGCTTAGGATATTTCCCTTAGTGAGGAGATAGGTCTATAGGACCAAAATTTTGATCAATTCCAAGCTTTGATGCTGAGACAACAATTGGGAGAAGCGATCAAAATTTTATAGGCGCAGTAAAGCAAGATGAGACCTCTTAAGGTGAGATAGTCAAGCTATGTGTTGATAGATGGAGCACAAGTTACAAGTGACACCTATTTTCCAGGTTTTCACCACTTGGAAAAACTACTGTTTTTTCCACCAAGGCGCCTGTTTACTAGGTTTTCACTAAGGCACTTTTTTTCTTTTTTCATTATTTGCTTCTTTTGTATTTTTCTCTTTTTCACTTTTTTTTTCATCCATCAAGGCACCTGTTTGCCAGGTTTTCTCTAGGATAATCATTTTTTTAGGACTTTTTCCAAATGTTTTTGGCTTTTCTGCTTTTCGTTGTTTTTGGTATATTTTTAGGATCATTTTTTCTATACAGGAGCTGGTCATAATGTCTAGCTGTAGAACTTTTTCAAGTGGATCATGTTGATAGGATCAAGAAATGTCTCCCCTTATGGAGTTGACAGTTGATAGGCTCCAAAGACAAATGCTACAGTAATCATGAAGGGACCCACCTTTTGGGTTCAAATTTCCCTTTTTTGTTCACAATTTTGTTGATTCTTTAGATTCTCTCTAAGTACAAGATCACCAACCTGAAATTATTTGTGTCTTACTTTCTTGTTGTAACCTCTAGACATCATTTTTTGATAGACCCTTAGATGGTTAAATGCTTCTTTCCTATTTTCATCAAGTAGTTCTAACTCTTGGATTTTGAAAATCTGGTACTCTTCATCATTTATGAGTCCTTGTAAAGACACTCTGAGTTATGGTATCTCAACCTCAATAGGTAGAACTACTTCTGTGTCATATACCAGGGAAAATGGTGTTGGCCTCGTAGGCATTCTAATACTGGTTTGATAGGCCCACAGAGCTGGATTCAACTGAAGATGCTAATCTTTGCCTGAATTGGTTATTGTTCTATGCAAGATTTTTAATATGTTTTTGTTGGATGCCCCAAGCTGTCCATTCCCTTAAGGATAGTAGATAGATGAACAATGTTGGGTAATGTGGAAATTTTCAAATAATTCATCAATATCTTGGTTCTTGAATTGTCCTCCATTATTTTTTATAATAGAGGAAGGTATCCCATACCTACAAATGATATAGTTAAGGATGAACTTTGATACTTGCTTACCCCTTGCTTTGATAAGTGGGACTACTTTGACCCACTTTATGAAGTATTCAATGGTTGTAATGATGAATTTATGTCTGTTGGGTGAGGACTTGGATAGATTTTACCTACCAAGTCAAATGCCCATTGTTGGAATGACTAGTTTGTTATAAAAGGTAACAACTCTCTAGCACAAGCGTGAATCAAGTTACCAAGTAATTGACATTTCTTGCAGGTCTTGGTGAACTGAACACCATCTTTGTCCATGGAAGGTTAGTAGTACCCTACTCTGAGGAGTTTCTTGGCCAATGAGAGACCATTTTAGTGAGACCCACAAATACCTTCATGGACTTATTTTAGTGTACATTCAGAATCTTCACGTTCTAGACACCTAAGGAGAGCACCATCTAGACCTCGTATGTACAATTCGTTAGATATGATCAAATAATGCGAGGAATTTCTGAAAGGTTTCTCTTCTATTTTCTGGATAGGTCATCCAGAATCATTTGTGGTGCATGTACCCATTTATTTGGTTGTATCAGGAAGATTCGGTGCCTACAACTTGGTGGAACCCATGTCAACAAAGTGACTTACATCCATTCTCGTTCAGGGAAGTATCTATTTACACATACTTACTTGTCTTTTATAGATTCTATTGTTTACCATCTTTCTCTTATCAAAATATTATCATTCACTTTCATATGTCTTGTGGTTTAATATTTTGAAATTCTCTTTATCCTTGAATCATTTTCTTAAGATTCTCTTTCAATAAAGGAATCTAGGAACCTGATCTTGTGACTTTTTCCCCTTAAAGACATAATGAAAATTAGTATTGAATATGCTTTTGAAAGTCTTATGAGATGTTTTCATATAAATCCTAATGCAATTAAATGGAATTCTGCATATCTTACCATTGCATTATTAATTTCT
>MU225410.1:53350-102276 GCA_018584345.1 Thuja plicata
CAATTATTTCTTTCTCATTTTCGCATGGTTAAAATCTTATTGATTAAAATATTGATCAATTAGTCCGTCATTTGAGAAATAGTATTAAATTGAAATACTTTTAAACTTTTTTAGTTATATGTGCATATTATTACGCCTTTAGGGTGATAAGCTTTCATTTTCAAAGTCATCTCTGAAGTTGAACGTAGGATTGGAGAATTATCGACTCTATTTTCCCATTATTGAAATAAAGCACTGGTCTTTCTCGTTAATTGAATTTGGTATTAGGTTTCATTGTTTCAAGTTTTTCAATTACTCTTTTATTTCATCTAATTCAGTTCATATTTCAATAATATCAAGCAATATTAAATACATCACATTTCATTAACACATATATTTTTAGTTTTGTGATCTTATTAACACATTGAGAAGCAGGAGTTGAAGTTATCAGTTATCCGTTATAGGAAACCTCTAGAAGACTTTGAAGACAAGTTTTAAAGTGCAGGCCCACCAGCCTTGGTTCTATGGAATCAGAATTGTAGGAGGTTGTTGACACCTCATTCGTTGGCAAATCGATTGTATCTATCTTCATTGGATAAACGAAATCCGTTAGAAGTCCAATCTGTCGATTTGAGCACCAACACAACTGAGCACACTATTTGGGATTCTAGGGAATCATAGGTTGTAAAAGGGAGTTCTCCCACTAGGAATTCATAGAGAAATTGATGCTCTTCTAATTATCACATTGAGACCAAAGTAGCAATGGCATTGACCGCCTTGTTTTCTTCTCTTGGGATTTGTTGAAAGGTGATAAAGATAAAGTACTTCTTTAGATCATCAACCATCCTCTTATAGGGCATGAGTCTTTCATCTTTAGTATGATATTGGTCATTTACTTGGTTTATCACAAGCTGAGAGTCCCCATAAATGTTTAATTTTGTGATCTTTGATCCAATGGCTAACTTTAGTCCATTTTACAAAGCTTCATATTCAGCTATATTGTTTGTGCAAGGGAAGATCATCTTGTAATCTTTAGGGAGCATGTATCATTGTGGTGTTATAAAGAGTACCCCATATTTAGACCCTTTTTGTGTGAATGAACCATTGAAGAACATTTTCCATGGGTGCTCTGTCAAGTGTAGAATGGATTTGTCTGGAAACTCTATGATTAGCGATCTACTATCTTGAAGAGGAGCATCTTACAGGTGATCAAAAATGATTTGTCCTTTGATAGATTTTATATCTATGTACTCAATGCTGAATTCACTGAGTATCATCACCCATTTTTATAGTCTACCAGTCAAGGTCTCCTTGTTCAACAAGTACTTTAAAGGATCAATCTTAGCGATTGGCTTGATCAGGTGTGCGAGCATATAATGCTGGAGCTTTTGTGAAGCAAATACCACTGCTAGGAAATATTTTTCAATAATAATATAATTATGCTCATAAGAAACCATTTTCTCGCTTATGTAATAAATTTCTCTTTCCTTTCCTATTCCATCATGTTGTGCTAGAAAAACTCTAAGTGAATTTTATGTTGTTGATATGTATAGTAGGAGAGGTTTCCCTGGTATAGGTGTTATTAAATTAGGTGGGTTCACTAGGTACTCTATAATCTGTTGAAATTTATTTTCACACCCTTCATCCCATTTGAATGTTATGCCCTTATGTAGTGTCCTCGTGAAGGGTTGAGCTTTATCTACTAACTACGAGATGGACCTCCTGATTGACTATAGCTTCCCTTGTAGTGTCCTGATTTGGATGATATTTCTTGGCAGTTGCATTTCCACAATTGCTTTCATTTTTTCAGGATCGACCTAAATTCCTTTTTTTGAGACAATGTACCCAAGAAGCTTGCCTGATGTCACACCAAAGGCATATTTTTTTTGGATTTATCCTTAACTTGAATTGTTCCATTCGGTCAAAGATTCTCTAAATAAACCAAATGTGTAGCCCTTTTTATGATTTTGCTAAAGTGTTGTCAACATAATCCTCCATATTATTATGCACCATGTCATGGAATATGTGCATCATAGCTCTTTGGTATTTTGCTCCTACATTTTTTAGACCAAAAGGCATAACATTCCAATAGAACCTGCCCCAAGCACATGTAAAATTTATCTTTTCTTGATCTTCGGGTGCTATTTTTATCTGATTATATCTTGAGAAGCCATCCATGAGAGAATACATCTCATATCCCCCTGTGAGGTCTATAATCATGTAAATGTTGGGAGGTCGGAATTCATCTTTGGGAAAATCTTTGTTTAAGTCTTGGAAGTTCGTGCAGACCCTGATTGATTTATCACTCTTTAAAATAGGCACAATGGCTAAGATGAAGCCAACGTGGGCTATGGATCTGATGAACTCTTCTTTCAATAATTTCTCTAACTCAACCTTAACTAATAATGCCACACGGGGATGCATTTTCCTGAGCTTCTGCTTAACTTGTTTAACGCTGGGAGCAATAGAAAAGTGATGCATTATCAAGTCGGTATCAAGTCCTAGAATTTTTGAGTAGGACCAAATGAAGTTGATCTTTTTGTTCATGAAAAATTGCATGAATTGTTTATTCTCTTCTGTGGACAAGGATTGTGCGAGATATATCAATTGGGGTGATTTTGTTGTTCCCAGATTGGTTGGTTGTGTAGTTTCTACAAGCACTGAAGACCGCTCCTGAAAGTGATTAGGTAAGATATCAAGTTTCCCATCCTATGGAACCTCTGGGAGGTTTTCTCCATTGGATACACCATTTTTTTTACTATTTTAGGTTTTGATACTGCCACAAAATGGATTTCACCATCAGAACTCTTTTTCTTTTTAAGACTGATATAGTTGATATCCTCCTCTGTCATGTTTATGCTTTTTGCACTAGTGGAAGAGGTAAGAGGCTTAATAGAAGTTAGATAACAAGCCAAGGTATAGTAATTTTGAGAAGAAATCGGGTTTATAGGCTCATTTGGATTCCACTCAATAAGCTTGGGGTGGATTAGGGACAAAGATCTAGTAGGTTCTAAAGATAGCACCGCATCGTCATGATCAAGGCTTTCAACAGGTAAGAGAAGATCTATGACATCAATCTTTGAAGGACTACCCAGCCCACAAGGTGCCCTAACATTACTATCAGATTCGTTGTTAGCATTTTGCGAATCTAACATGTTTGATCTAACACTAGCATTGTGATTTTCCTCACGAGTAGACACTCATTTCTAAAAATTTCTTAGAGGAATGATCATAATTATTGGCGTGGATCTAGCTTTAGTGTGGTTATTCCTGTCATTGTCTCCAAAGTTCCAATTTATATTTTCAGGAAGGTGTTTCCTGGGTAGCATTGGAACTTTCCCCTTGTTCAAATTTAGGTGTGTATTTGTGAATGACATCAACTTCAACATCTATTTTTGCATCTGAAAGAGAATCCCACTCATATTCATTAGAATTTTTTTCCCTAGAATAAGGTATATCTAGGACATGAGTAGGGGTGATTGGTTTCCCCCAGTTAGGATTTCTTCATTCTAGGTCATTCTTTGTAACTTGACCAAACTCGTATTCATTAGAATCAGTCTGAATCTCATTAGACCTACCTAGGTACTATGATATGGTCATGAAGACTCCTTTGTCTCCACTTGAGCTACCCTATTCTTCTGGGTCATATTCACCTTCTTGTGTTACTATTTATTATTTAGCTCCATCTATACATGTAGAGTGATGTGAATATACCTCTATTGATTGTACTCTTGTATCTATGAAGTGAGGTAAATCAAGTATATGAGAAATAGGCACTAGTTGCCCCCAGTTAGGATTTCTTTCATTAGGTTCACCTTTTTATTCTAATCCTAACTCATCTTGTTGTGGGCTTACCACCTCTTCTTCAGTCAATTCATTCTCCTCCTATGATTGTTGGGGCGTTGATCTATTTGGTTTGAAGGGGGATCTAAATTGATGTGGAATATACAGTTCTCTTTGGTAGTTGGGATTATCTATTTGTATGTGTAACAGTCTTTCAAATGATAACCTTGTAATATTTTCTTCATCTTCAGCCACATCATCGAATTCCTTTGTTTGACTTCTTATAGCACCATTGTTAGAGGAAGGATTAAACTTTTTCACATGGTATCCTAGTCCTATTTTATCTGTTGGACTCCAGAATTCAATGTGTATGGGATTTGTTAACCCTTTATTTTTTCCTAGGGGTCATTTCCTTTATACCCCATTTTTGCGTGATTTGATATCCTTTACCATATTTATATGGGGAAATCTCAACATGTTTAACTTCTTGATCATGATCTTCTTCTCTATAGAGCCAGGCAAGGAAAACATTTTCTTCATTTTCCTCAGAAAGAGAAACACGAGCTTTATCCATACCAATCCCTTCATATATTGTTAATGGTTGGGCACTAGAAGGTTTGAATGATGATGAGGGCTTTCCATAGGATCTGGGGGATTATGGAGATTGGCCACGAGAAGAAAGGGATCCAGCTGATATTCTCCCATTCCAGTGTCTTTAATCTTTAATTTATCTTCAAGGTTTCTCAAGAGTTCTACTTTTGAATCCTCATCTTCTGGTCCACAAGGGGCTTCCTTGTTATGTGGCACCATGTTGTCATCTTGTTTTATATTATTGCAGGAATATGTGTTGTTAGCTGGGAGAGAAACTTTCACTCCATTGTGTGGGAACTTCACACACTGATGATATGTTGAGGGGATAACTTGAATGTCATGAATCCACAGTCTCCCCAATAAGATGTTGTACGCTAGAGATAAATATAACACTTGGCAAGTTACATCCCTTTCAATAGGTCTAACATAAATATGCATCACAACTAGCCCCTTTGAGGACCTTTCCTCTTCATCATAGGCTTTTATAGTTATTTTCCTCTCGGGATCTCTAGTGTGTTCTGAGAAGCCCAATGTTGTCACAAGTTTAAGAGTGCAAATATTCAAACTAGTGCCTCCATCTATCAAGACATGCTTGAATCTATGTTTGTGGATAAAAAACTCTATATGTAAGGGTTGGTTATGTGGGTGATGCAACACCTTATCATCTTCTTCTTTGACACCGAGGTCTTTTGACATAGTTTTTTCTAGAAGGGTTGTCTCGAGGATCTCTTTATGTGATGGTGAGATTTTAAGCAATTCTAGAATGGAAATATGGGCATGGGCTCTTTGTAATTGATCAACCAAATTGTAATTTGTAGTTGGGATTGACGAGACGAATTCCTTTGATGTCGAGGATTTTTTTGTTGATGTAGTGGGTTGTTTAGATGAGGATGCTACTCCCTTGAGAGTAACCTTAGATTGGTTCCTTGTCATAGCATTAGCTTATTCAGACTATTTTTTGTCTTTGATGATAATTATGTTGACTGATTGATTGGATAGTTTGAACATGTGAATCACATTGTCATTACTATAATAGGTGTAATTTATCTTAACTCCTTGATTCTTTGATGATTCCCCTTGTTCATAAGAGGGTAGAGGTTGTTTAAAATCCTTGTGATCACTATTCGAATGGTTTCCATCAACTGTGATGGTTTCATTATCAATCAGGTCTTATATGACGTGCTTCAACTTTATGCACTCATTAGTCAAGTGTCCTTTGTTTTTGTGATATTCACAATAGTGATTGTCATTCCACCATTTTGGTTTAACTGTTGTTTCCCAAGGATTTGAGTCTGGTCTTGTGATGATTTTTTTAGCCACCAGAGTCTTTAGTGTGGTTTTAAGGTTATTCTCCCAGAGGAGTGAAATTACGCTTGGGCTTGGGTATCCATGGTTCTTTGTCCTTTTTCACATCTTGATTATTCTTAGACGTTGATGGACCATTCGCGTTGTTCTTATTAGCCTGGATACTACTTGACAGATTGAATATTGTTTCTTTGGGTTTGAAGTAAGAGGATTCAACCACCCCATCATTAAGCACATTCTTGTTCTTGTTCCAGTACTTACTCATGTCCTTACCATTGTTATTAGTGGGGATGTTTGAGGATTTCATGTCTTAGTATAAGGTGAGTTCACCTTTCTTCACAAGAACTTCTTCGATTCTGATTTCACTTTCCACCAACTCACTAAAGGCAGTATGCTTTTTCATCTAGATTGCATAATTCATCTTGGTAACCAAGTTGTTGATGAATATGTCTATTTTACTAGTTTCTAGGATTTGTCTAGGATATCTTGAAAACATCTTCCTCCATCTTTGAAGAAATTTCACAAAGGGTTCACCATTGTATTTTTTGGTGTTGCATATATTCAACATGGTGACCATGTGTAAGATGTTGTAGGAGTAGTGTTAGATGAACTTTTTCAGAAGCTCATCAAATGTTTGAATGTTAGGTGAGAGTTTTTTTAATCATTCCAAGGCTTGGCCGCTGAGGCTCAGAGGGAATTGTCGCATTAAGTATGTCCTTTCATGCATAAAATCTATGCTAAGAGTGCAAAAAATTCTCACATGGTCTTGAGGATCACCATCTCAATTGTACTTGTCATATGTTAGATTCTCAACTTTGGGAGGAAATGGTGGCATGTGTAAGTTCTTAGCAAACGGAAAGGGACATATAGACTCCAACGAGTATTTTTAGAGGATTGTTGTTTTTCTTTCTTCAATTATCTAAGCTCACACCTAATGACTTGTAATTATCGATTGAGGATAGTGATGGTAGACTCTTCCTCTTGTTGTATTAGTCCTTCGATATCAAAGCCATGAGGAATTTTAACACCTGCGGATGTTAAAGGCATAAAGTATTAATCTTTGTCCATTTGCACAAGGATTTGCATCATCTTTTGAAATTGTTTTTCCTATTGGCATCTCCTGATCCCTCTTCAGTAGGTTCCTCAACCGAGGAGGAAACACTATCATGTTGAGTTTTTCATTCTTGGCTAGATCCTCGGTTGTAGGCTAAAATGGTTGATGTGTTTTTTTGTTCAGTATGAGTCAATTGATGTTGAGAACTTGTTGCCTGAAATAGGGGTATTGATTACTATATAGTGGGCGTGCCTTGGTTTGGAATCCTTTGAGTAGATCTTGGTTTTTGACAGGACGAGGGTCCTGGAGTAGATTCGTCAATAACTTTTCCCTTTGAATCAAGATTAGCTTTTTGTTTTTGGCTTCGATTTTGAACCATGAAAGACAATCATATTTAATATTTTGAGATGACTAGACAAATAGGTAAACATCAAATATTTCCATATGATCACTTGTCCGAGAGATGGGTAAGAGCTATGTTGATGAAAATATGTTAAAAATGGTACAGGGTATCAGGATTTGAGACATGAATGTCTGCTGGACGATACTTATGAACAGGCTAATTGAGGTTTAATTTGGATGAGATAAAGAATGACAAGTAATACCATTCAATAATCTAAAACAAGAGACTACGATGAGCCAAGCCACTATGTGTCAAGAACTAAAGATTGCAGTGAGAAGGTTCAATGACTAATTTCAGGTCACACAGATGAGCGATAGGATAGACATAAGGATGTCAAGGATCAAAGTGACATTTTGGATTCCAAGGTGAAACCATACGGAAATTCCTAGGTTCCCATATGAAAATTGTTGGGTAACCATACGAGTTTCTCAAGGATAACTTTAGTGGCGAATATTCACCATTTGGCAAATGTCTCATGTCAGCGACCTTGGATTTGGTGAATATAATGTGTATATCAGGTTGGTCGTGTCGCTTGAACTTTATAAATATTGGGTCAAATTCCCAGGCCCATGCCCATTGGTTTATGTATTTTTATCCTTTTCTTTCACAATATCGCCAATCAAATCTAATTGCTGGACTCTGTAAATTGAAATTTTTTGCCTACAATTTACAAAGCTTTTCGTAATTGACAACCATATTCGCCAATATGTGGTCAAAATTTAAGGTTAGGGTATGGGTTATGTAACATGTGTCTCTATTTTGGAGACTTTCAATGAAACTTTATGTCTTTCAAAACTTTGCCCCAAAATAGATTTGACATGTGTCTCTATTCCAGAGACTTTTGGGGGAATCTTTGTGTCCTTTAAAACCTTGGCTCGAAATAGAATTCTTGTCATTGATATGGGATCATCCAACGGTTACAAAAAATAGGGTTAGTTCCTTTCAGCAGATAGAAAATTAACTCACAATACCTTAATAAAATAATAAAAGTCATTTGAGCTTTCTAGGGCGCTGCCCCCAAAAACACCCACGGGGGCACTGCCCCTCGATCCCACCTTGTACCATGATAGAGAGCGCACTAGGGACGCTTCCCCTGGACCCCATCTTGGGGGTTCTACCCCAAACCCCCATCAAATAATGATGGTTTCTAGGTATGTGTGTGTGTCACCATGAGTTTTTTCAATAATAAAATATTTGCCAAGATTTATAGAATTTTCATATAATTGAAAACAAATCGGCAATACAACTAATATTTTTTCCTTTCAAATTAAAAAATTTCGCCAACAATATTAATTTTCTCCCCCAAAATAATGTAGGATTCACCATGATTTTAGACCTTTTCCCAAGAGGGGGTTTCTTAATGTTATCCCTGGAGTTGTTGTTGTTAGAGTGTTTTGTTGTACGATAATTTTGATGGGTGAAAATGACAGTGTAATGTAGAGACAGTTTTCCTCTTGTCTTGAATGGATTTTTGGACCAATTTGTGCAATCTTCAGGTGATAGTGTGAATGTCTAAGAGTGTTTTATGTTTTTTTAGTGTCAGTTTTGGGTGATTCAAACACATCAAACACAAAAGAACGAAGATCAGTCACAGTTTCTAGCCCTAGAGTCAATTGGCTTAGTAAGAAAATCCTCGTTCGTTAACTTAGGTACACACCCAATAGCTAATCAGAATACGACCACCACCATCCATGCAATGGGTATAGTGATGTCATATTATCCTACTCCAAACGCTAATGGGGGCATGATATGATGAGTTTCTAGGGGGAGTTAATATCTCCCTTACACTTAGATTATCCACTTTCGGGGGTGAACCGGGTGGTTACTACTCTATGTGAGCTTGATTCAAGTGTAAGATCATTTATTGGTCAACCTTGTGCTTGTTTGGAGGAGAATGAGACAAATTTGGTAATTATCCCCTTTTAATTTCTTTTATTTTAATTTTATGTGCTCACACATGTGTGAGGATGTGTGAAGGGGTTATTTTAATTAAAAGTGTTAGGAATTTTAATTAAACCCTATAGTTCTCAAGAAATTAAATGATTTGAACTTTGATTAAGGATTTGATTCAACAAGTTTGATTTAATTATGTAAGAAAGTTTGATTAAATACTTACATAATTTTGGTATATCCATAACTGCCTTTTATTTTAGGGTTTTAAGGCCAATTAATCGAATTAGGGACTATGGGTTTACTAGACCAATTTTAGGTGATTGCATGCCCGACAGAAGGAACATGAGGATATCCAAAAAGATTCCTAAATCTTGGTCAAAATTGTGCATGGGTACTTAATGCCATTCATTTTTTGGTAGGTTTCATATAAGATGCTTCAACTAAACTACAACTAATCAATCCTATGATGTGATCATTTTGATTACCCCAAACTAATTGCTTTCATTGTATCTTTGGTTTAGGAATGAGTCCATAAAGATGGTCCTTTTACTGATGACTCGTAATTGCCCTTATTCAAAGGGACTATGAAAAGGATGTCTTGCATACCTTGTGATAACAACAATGCTACAATTCTCAAATGATGAATTAGAGATTAATCAAATAAAACATAGCTGAAATGGTGTAACTAGATCAAAGAAGAACCTCCTCAAATAACAAAATGTGTATGTAATTCACCGATATGAAAAAAATTAGAATTTAATCCCATGTGTATTTGGGACAAAATATAGAAAACATGAATGTATGGCTTTATAGACTCCTCAATACATTTCCAATGCCACAAGAATCATGAAAATTGAAGATCATGACAAAATGTTACAAGCTTAAGAGCCAAAAATATAATTTTTACATCACACAAAAAACATAGCTCAAACAATAAAATACCGAGAAATAAATAACACCATAGGACTTTTGATATAACAAGCTTTTTGGTGATATCTCTTTTTCAAAAAAAGCCTTCATTTGTCCTTGTTATGAGACAATGAAAAAATCCCATTTAGAGGCACATAGAAGGGCCAAAACAAACACCTGGATGCTAAAAATAAGTCAACATGTCACACCATGTGATCACAAGCACCATAGGATGCAAGAAATAACTAACTATGTGGGTGGTGGGGTGGTATTAATTAGGCGACAAAGGTGTACAATGAGCGGGTAGTCGTAGGTGTGGCATTGGGCGCTATGCACTACACACAATATGAGTTCCACGTCAAAAGACATATGATGTAATGGGAAAGTCCAAGTTGTAGGCACCTAAATGATGTTGAGTTTACATCTTCTACCCAAAAATAAAAATCTACCCAGCCAAAAGCTAATGTACCTGCAGAAAACATACTGACGGGATACAATATGTTGATCGACAAGAAAAAAATCAACCAGTCTTCAAATACGACCTTCTAGAAAACAATAAAAGAACTTGTCTATAAAATAATGAAGGCGTCAAAATAATAAAATCAGTCAAAGAAGGAATGTATGGGAAGATGTACAATGGACAACACCAGCTGATGAAAGGTACAACAAAGCTTCCAAATAAAACAATAATAATTTGCCCCTTAATGACAAGAAATAACTGACTAATTAAGAAAAAGTTGATAAGGCCATTAAGGTTGATCAGGTAAAGTATTTTGTCCAACCATTGCATTGAATCTATTAGTGTTAATTTTTCTCTCTAGTCATCGTAAACATGCGAAGCTTTTAGATTTAGTCACCATTAACATGCATCAGTTTGCTCCTTAAATTGGGGATTTGGGAACGGTGGATTCTCTTGTGATTTACCTAGGTTTTATCTTGCATGAATTCTTTATGTAAGACTAACTAAAGAGATGTACACTTTATTTTCTCCAACTCTTCAGAAATTACATCCATGTACTACATAATTTGTGTTTCTATCTATATATTCATTGTAATTTACACAGTTGAATACAATGTGATCAATGAAATTTTATTCTTGGCAGCTCCTAGTTTCTTCTGTATTATTCTACAAATTTTATTTTTCTTTCTAGCTAGATCTATGTTGAAAATTCAACATGGTGTCAAAACGCAGGTCATCGGCTTGAGTCCCTCAAGGCCTAGACCCTTCATCCATGTAAGTTCAGTTTATCAACATGGTACATAGTGGTTGCAAATCCCACATGGTAAAGGGTTGTATGTGGCTCTATCGTGTGTGGGGGAGGTGTTGGCGTAATGACTATATTCACGATGAGATCCCTCTCCACCTCCAGTACATTCTTTTGGTGTGGCTAAAACTCTACGTGATTTTCTTTTGCATCTCTATTACTATAGATTTTAAGGGGAGGGTTTGTTCCCACTGGGTTTTCCATCTTTCCTCTTTCCTTTCATTAGTTTTTATTTTCCTTAGTTAGCCTTATGGGGGGTGCTAGATTTAATTGTTCACTCTAGTCAACATAAACATGCAAATCTTTTAGATTTAGTCACCGTTAACATGCATCATTTTTCTTCTTAAATTGGGGATCTGGGAACGATAGATTTTCTTGTGATTTACATAGGTTTATGCTGCATGAATTCTTTATGTAAGACTAACTAATGAAAAGTGCACTTTATTTTCTCCACATCTTCAGAAATTACAAGCATGTATTGCATAATTTTTGTTTCTATCTATATATTCATTGTAATTTACACAATTGAATACAATGTGATCAATGGAATTTTATTCTTGGCAGCTCTGTTTCTTTTGTATTATTCTACAAATTTTATTTTTCTTTCTAGCTAGATCTATGTTGAAAATGCTACAGGATCGTCAAAAAAAAGAGAGTATAGGCACTCAAGAATATAAAATCCCTTGTAATAGGTACAAAATTGATTGATCACAAAAGAAAATTTCATCTAGTGATGAAGCCCCGACTGTAAACAACACACACTAGTGACTGATTCTTAGGCTAAAAGTGCTATTAGTCAAAGTTGACTTACTTTTTCCAAGCTTAATTTTTTCCTTAGTGTGTGATGTTTAAGACTGGCCATGATGAAGTAATACATTGACTGATCACCAAGGAAATTGTCATACAGTGATGAAGTAAGTTGTAACCTATGACAAATTGTAAGGCACTAAACAATGCAATACACTGTGCTCATATTGACTAAACACAATTAAATATCGAAAGTGAACAACACCCAATAAAATAATTTTACTCTAATATATTATAATTTTGTCCAAAATAAAGTCTTAGGAAAAAATAAATGACAAAAAATTGACTTTTGTATCTTGCAAGCATGGGGAGCTTGTACCTCCTCTCTAGGAAATTTTCTTTTTCTTTAGAAACAACTTTATTCAAATTTGAAGGCTCTTATATGAAAATAGGGGGTTTTTTGTGCCTTCTAAATACAATCATGATGCCCTTTTCATATTAACTTAATTCCAAAACATATTTCTCAAATTTGTGAAGGAGTCTTTAGATCTCAATCCCTTATACTATATTGGAGTATTTAGGTGACTCCACAACACCCCCAAGATACTTGAAAAACCAAAACAAATTTCACAAGAGAGAATGACAAGAGTGGATTATTTAGCAATGCAAGATTAATTGAATATTGATAATAGATATGTATAATGTACAAGAGAAGCCTTGCTTATAAATGTAATGTGATGAGGTAGGGTGACAACTATTCTTGATATAAGCAATAAATGCATGACTCAAATACTAAATTCTAAGTGACTTAAAAGTAAGTAATGGAACATGACCCCATTATAAAAAAACTTCTAGAAATGATACCTAGGATATCGTGGATCTAGGAGAAATCATCCCATGACCTCTCTTAATCCAACACTAAACATTTCATCCATGTCCTTTTCCATATTCCACATCTATATAACCCAATGGACATGTTGGGACTATTGATCTCCCTCTCCATATATTCAATACAGCTTTTTACCACCCTACTAACATCTTCATTTACACTACACTTATCTTCTATATTATTTGCTCCACCTCATCATGTGTTGTTTTCTTCACCTTTCCCTTATGACTACTCTCAAACCTCAAAATGTTCTCAAAGGTTTTCATTAAAGGGGAATGAGAATGTAGAGACACATAGTACAACATCATATATAAATCAAAATACTTGTAATATCAATCTAATCATAGGCTTTAGAAACAAATGATTATCAAGAGTGAATATTGAGGCAACCTTACATTCTAATAACATCTAATTAGTTGACCATAAGTATAGAATATGTGATGAAAGTTGCTACACTAGATATGACACTAGATACAATACATGTTATTTTTCTTATGTGCCAACCATGTGGTAGGCCAAGCTTTTTCTTCAATTTGTTAACCAAAATTTCGCAGGCTTCATCTGGTTACATTTTATCCAATACTTTAGGTTGTTCCATCTGCTCTTTCATTCCAACTCCTTTATTTGTAGCACAATCTACTATACAATTCCAATTCATCTTGATGTGAATGTAATCTATGAACCTTCTTCATATCATCCTTATTTTATGGAGTATATTGTCAAGAATCCATGTTCTAACTCTACTACACTTCATAGTAAGCCTGTGATAATTTTAGAGTCTCCCTCTAACCATAGTTTCCTCCACCCCATTTTTATAGCTTCCTCCATCTTCCTTTTTCCATATAATTGGTATCTACACCAAACTGAAAAAGATTGGATTATAATTGGCTATCCATTTTCATCCTTGTAGACACATAATCCTCTAGTTGGCCTAAGATTCCCGTTTACAATACCATCAAAATTCATTTTAACTCACTTAGGATTTAGGGTGTGCTATTTGATATTTATTTTTTTATTCTTATTTTATTTGTAATTAAACTTGTACAACTATTGGTGTCGTATTTCCAACTGTTCCTTCTCATTAAGGTAATTTTCCCTTTTGAAATGCCTAGCACTCTCTAACTTCTTTTATGGTGGTTATGATTTTATCCCACATGGCTTGCATTTTTCTCACTTTATTTTTAAAATATCCATGATTTTTTCAAGAAAGATGTTGCATACAGTTATTGAGGGTGTGAGATCCCATATTAGTTTTAGACCAAGTCTCTTGATTTTCAACTTCTAGTTAACTAGTAATTATATTGTGCTTGTTAGAGGGATCATTTCCTACATCCATTTTTTTTAATTGTCATTTCCCATATTCGTTTTGCAATTATACATTCCAGAAATAGATTAAAGAAATTCATTGTCAAACTTACACATGAGACAACTTTAGGTTTCATTCCACCCCATCAATTCCAATCTATCACAAGCAAGGACCATACCTTTTCAATAATCCATAGAAATAAATTGTTTTGGTGATACCCTTCTTATCTAAAACTTATCTCCTAGAAAGAGGTAAAAATTCCTTTAGTGATGTACATGTAGGCTTTCTTTACTATCACCTCTCCCACATTGATTTTTTTTCTAAAGAAAATCTTCTTCATTAATGTTGTTAGATATAGGCCTGCCATGTCTTCAAAATAAGTGTAAGATGATCATAGATTCATCAAATCTTTAGGTGTTTATAGATTTATCCATATCCCACCTTATTCCAGTTCTCCTATATAACCTTTTACCTATAAGCCAACTCTTCCTTTAATGGTTTTGTTTCAATGTCTAAGGTCTTTAGATTCATTGATTGACTTATTTAAAATCTAGGAATAAAACTAGAAATTGGATTTTCTACCATTTCCTAAGTTCCATTTAAGGCATTTTGTGATCAATGCCTACAATTTCTTAGCAAGTTCCAAATTCTAGAGAGTAGAAGGGTATTCCAATGGAGAAATATTTCTCTCTCTATTCTAATTTTCAATAATCTAGGAATCATACTAGAAATTGGATTTGATACCATTTACTAAGTTTCACTTGAGTCATTTTGTATTCAATGGCCTACAACTTCTTAGTAAGTTCCAAATTCAAGAGAGTAGAAAGGTATTTCATTGATGGAATATTTATATCTCTAATCTAATTGTCGATAGATTGAAAATGGAACATCTTACTCTGTAACATTCCTTTTTCATCATTCATTCTCAATAACAATTTCAGTCCTAGACATTTGTATATTTTTCCTATAGTCATACAGTCTAATCCTTCCTCTTCTTTACTTATGAAGGTAACTTTCCAATCGACCTATTTATTGCTCTTTTTTATCCCTACTCTACTCCATAAGTAATTTCTTTGCATGCATATTTCTACTTTGGAAAATTTGATTAAGATTTAAAATTAACATGATATACGCTAATAGAGTTAAAAAGATGCTTTAATAAGTAGAAATTTGTGTCTTTCCTTTCCACAAAGATACTTATTTTGAATCTTGTCTAGTAAGGTTTTCTTTGTATCAAGAGTGGATTTTTTTATTAATAGAACAACTAGATATGCACTAGGGATTCTAGCTGCTTTGAAGCAAAAAATGCATTATACGTTTATCAAGTATTCATTATAATCCTTTAAGAATAATGTTTAAAATTTTATTACTTTGGCTTCCTTGATTGATGCTTCCCCCAAAAACTTATCCCCCAAAAAACTTATCATCTATGAAGTGTAGATATGTGATATTATCTATCCTAGTGCATGTTTGCAACTTTTTTTCTTTGAATTTTTATTTTGTGGCTTGCCTTAGAGTCTCCACTTCTATTAGGAAGAGGAAAGGGGCTATGAAATATATTTACCTTAATCCTTACTTCGTCTGGAAATAATCCATCAAAGATCCATTTGCTAGAAGAAAGATAGATGCAAAAGAGATACAATTCTACACTTATTTCCTCTTCCTCAAAGAATCTAAAATTTTCTAGGGTAATCATCAAAAAAATCCTCTACTCTATTGTAAACATTGTTTGTATCTAATTTTAGCATCATACCATATTTCTTTTTTCTCTTTTTAGAGTGTATTGTTTCATGTGCTATTTTTATTCCATCTATTGTCTACCCACCTATTAGTGAACCACTCTATTCTTCCAAAATTATACTTGCCAATAATGGTTTTATTTTTCTTGCTATAGCTATATTTACAATTTCAAAGATTAAGTTGTGTATGGAAGTTGGCCAAAAGATGTCAAACTAGGAGATTGGTGAATTTTAGAATAAGTGCCAACATATATTTTTCAATTTTTTTAATATTGGTTTCCTATTCCTACATTCCTTTGTTACCTCCCACATATCCTTGGATACAATATCCCAATATTTTTTGAAAAAATATAGCTTTATTGGTGTATAAGGAGAAAGTTGTGACCTTAATTAATGACACAATTTATTTTACTAAACCCGAAAGGTGGTGGTGAAAGAAAATGTCTTCTAGTTTATAGTTTCTAAGTCCCTCAAAAAATAAAGTTTGTTTCTAATTGAAGTTTTTTAACATTAGAATCCTTGCTCCCAACACCCCTTGCTATTAGGGTCATCATTGGTTAATCCCTTCTCACCACCACTTCTTTTTACTCCATAACCTTATTGTTGACTGTCAAATTTATGGAATTTTCCCCTATCAAACACAAACTCAAAGTGTCTAACACTAAGAGTCTCTTAAAGGTTGTTTGTGACTCCTTGCTTATAAATCTGACAAAATAATTGAGTATGTTATTAAATGGTTCAAGTTGTTAAACAATAATGCTCCTATTAGAATTGTTTATCATGAAATTTTTTTTTCTTATGTAAAAATTTGAAACAAAAAACAAAGTCCTAACTTGTAGTACAACATTATCAAATAGTTCAAAAAATTACCATCTACAAGAAGGTTAATGGAGACATTGTTGAATTAGATGTCAATTTTTAAAAAAGAGGTGGAGATAATACTAGAAACATCAACATCATCTTTGTAGACAACAACGAGCTAAAAGAGAGAATGAATTGATTGAGAATAGAAGACTAAAGACCTTGAGAGTAAATAAGACTACAATGACCTCATCAAATAAGGTGATCCAACTAAGAAAGACCACAAATAAGAATTTTGTTGGAAACATTTACAATCTACAGACTCAATTATTTCTTAAGAGAACTAAATCCCAATAGTTGCAAAAAAAGAAATAGGTTGTGGACCTTGATAATGAAGCCACTTAAATCCGCCTGAAATTTCACAATAAGGAGTAAGAACTATTTTCTGATTTAAAGGATTTGTCTTCTATAAAGTCTATTATTATTTATTTGTTTTTGGTCTATTATAGTAGTTATTTTTATACTTGAAATTCATAATTTGAGGTTTGTTTCTTTGTATTTGTTTTATGGGACTTGTGTGTCTCTTTTGTTTTCGCGTTGTATAAAGGTTTGGACCCTTTCAAAAAAATGCATTCACAAATAATATTAAAAAAATCTTGACCTTTAAAACCTTTTCTTTTTAAACAAGTATAGTTAATCTTTTTTCTCTCTCATATAAGGAAAAATGTAGATTAAACTTAAAATCAACATATAATCATATGATGTAGATTAATTGTCAATCCATAGCAATTTTTGAAATCCTTCATGTGCGCCCATGCCTCCTCGTGCTTCCTCCCTCTCTCCTACGCGCTCCTCTGGCGCTGCAGAGAAGGGCCTAGCTTTGGTCAGGGCTTCTAACTTTGCACTAGTGTAGGGGCCGACTCTTCCCCCAATGGAATCGCCTCCCTCCTGCCTTGCGCTTGTTGTTGTGGCGGTGTCCAGTGTTGCTACATTTGGGGAATGTGATGTGGTTGGCACGTCTTCTATGGGGGTTGTTGACCTTGCTTCTAAGGCTTCTACAAGTTTGGTAGGGTCTTTTTCTGATGTTGTCTCCAGGATGGTTGCGGCTCGGAAGGGACATAGGGTTTCAACTGATAATAGGGCTTCCACTGCCCCAATTCCTGTTTGTGGGTCTTTATCTGTCAAGATTTCCTCTGTTGTTGATAAGGATTTGATGAACAGTAATGAAATATTCAAATCTCATGGACTAATTTGCCGGTTTCATAGTTTTTTGCCTAGCCTTCCCCAACTGCATGACTGGGTTTCTCGATGATGGGAACCAAAATTATCAAGTATCGTTAACATTTACCCAATGCCAAAAGGTTTTTTCACTGCAAAGTTTGATAATGTTAAGGATAGAGCTACAATCCTATGTGATTATTTCTTTTGCTGGGAGGATGAAACTTTTTTGCTTATGGTAAAGTCGTGGCACACTGATTTCAATCCTTCCACATAAGTCTTCAGTGCTATCCATATATGGGTTAGGTTCCTGAATCTACCCCTTCATCTATGGCATGAATCTATCCTAGAGGAAGTGGGTGGGGATTTGGGAGATTTTTTTATGATTGATAATGAGTTGGATAACATGTATCACTCTACTTACGCACACATCCTGGTAGATATTGATACCTCGAAGGGCCTTCCAGCTGATATAGAAATTTGATCCATCCTTGGGACCTTGGATCCAGCAACTTGACTTCAAAGGTATTTCTTTTAGATGTCATAATTTTTTTAAGATGGTTCATATTTCTTCTCAATGTGGCTTTATTACCAAAAAGAACAAATCTTCTCCTTCTTGGTGGAAGGGTGCTTCTAATCAACACTACACTGTCTTGAAAATCTCTTCTCACTCTGAGATGGAGGTTGCTCCTGATATTGTCAACTTTGCATGCTACTGAGAAGGACGATTTAGGTCCTGATTTTTCGCTTGATGGGTCTGTTGGGGCTGCTAGCTCTACGCATGTCTAGGTTGCTGGACCTAAACCTATTATTTCATTGTTGGTTGATACCAGTATCACTGTTGATGTTTCGATGAGTGTTGGCTCTGTTGGAGTGGATGGTAAGTTATTAGATGCTGGAGTTGGATCTTATGTTGGCCTTGCGCTGGTTGTTTCTAAGGGAGATTCAACCCCACTTTTGGATGCTGGATCTCCAGCTCTGGATTCGTTGCGATGGCAGGATAAGGCTTCTAGTGTTGAAGATGGTTGGATTAGAAATCCTCTCTGTCTTTTTACATGAACTTGCAATCCCATATGAAGGGGATAAAACAATAGTTCTTTCTTTGTTGTGGTTATCCAAAGATTTATTTTATGTAGTGGGCTTGGTGTTTCTCCGGTTGAGCTCTTTTGTGTATTTTTTGGGGTTGGCGGCCTTTTGTTATGGTTGTTCTCTTGTGTTTAGTTTACTCCTATTGGTATATCTTTAAATTTCTCTTTGTGTACGATTTCGGGTCCCTTCAAAATTTGTTTTTACCTATAATTAAAACATATAATCATATAGTATTTGAATTAACTCGATAACAAATCAGATCAAATTCACACCAAGTTACTTTAAATCTCCTTATTCATATTTCATCAATCATTCTTAAGAATCAAATCAACAATTAATAGGCAACAAATCAATTGCAACATTATCAACGTGGAATCCATGGGTAAAAAGTTAGCATTATGATAAGTTTTGGAGGTGATATGCAGAGCGGTCATGAGTGGATGCATAATTGGTTTTCCTTGATGGCAATGTATTTAGATGTCATGATTACAGTGACCAGTATGAACTGTACATGATCGGTAAAGGAAGATCAACTATGTATGTTGATTGGTGTTCATGAAGAAAAGTATTAGACAGATTGTAGTAGCAGTCGAGTTGAGGAAAGATTCAGATGTTTTTATCAGAGATACAATATGTATACGGTATGAGGAATCTATGATTCCAACCACAACAGTTTATTTCAAAGGTTTAATTGAAAATTTATGTTTTGAGAGTGAAGATAGTTTGCCTATCTGATCACCGATCAAAGTTTCATTTTAATTTGATTAAGGCGGTGGATCTGAGTCAGACATATTAATTTTCAATATTGGTAATACATTTAAGGATGACATATTGGATGTTTTTGACATTGATTTCGAGGAGGTTGGCTAATCTATTGAGCCTAATGTGGTGGAAATTTCTAGGTCTTTAGTGACCTAATGATAGTCTATATAAGGAGCACTAAATCGTTTGATTTAGGGTCGCGATCATATTTTCAGGAAGGATGGTCATGATTTGAAGGATTAGAGATCACTATAGCATCAGAAAGGAAAGGAATTGAACAAATCTGATAGGCAACCAATGCCATTATATAGATCAACAATCTTGTTGTTCCCTAACAGTTGCAGCAGGTCAAATCCTTTAACAAGGTGAACTTTAACAGGTTCTTATTTGTAAATCCTTTAACAGGGTAGCTTCTTAATTTAGGTTTGAAATCCTCTAGCGAGGTAGATCTTATATGATATGTTTGTACTCCTAACAGTGTACTAATCACTTCTAACATAGTGAACCCTCAAACTGGATATTTGTAACTCCTAACAGGACAAACTCATTTACTACAATATTTGGCTTGTGGGTGTCATCCCCACCATATTTTTTCCCTCTGACAAGGGTTTCAATGAAAAAATACTTGTGTTATGTGTGTTAAAGTTGTGGATGCTTGATATTATTTACTAGTATTTGTTTACTTCATTCATATAAGTTCTAGTTTGGAAGTTGCTAGTGCAGTTAATCAGATTGGTGGCTGAATCAGGTCAATACATATTTGTATTGGTTCAGTCCCCCCTCTCAATCACAAGAATTCCAACAATTGGTATCAGAGCTCATTTTTCCTCTTAATATTAAGCCTAACTGATTGAGGAAAAGATCCATGTAAGTCAACATGGATAGATACAAGTATGAAAAGAAACTTGAGGATGCAAGCCAATTTATCAATGAACTGAAGGAAAAGTTGGGGCATTCCCTTGCTAAGAGAAAAGAGCTTGCTGAGAAGTTGAACGAAAGTCAAGACTACATTGAAATTTTTTTTGAAGGTAGTTTATCTGAAGAATCAGAGGAAGCACTTGCAGATCTAATGGATAAAAATAATGGACTCAAAAGTGAAGTGACAAATATGAAAAGAGAGCTTGAAAGTCAGTCTAACAGGATGGTTGAAGAACTTGAAAGAAGAAGGGTTTGATAATGCCAAGAAAATTGTTGAAGATGCCCTAAAGGTTAAAGATGAAACCCTAATAGAAAAGTTGGAGCAACTATTTAGACCGGAGCAAGAGGTCGCTACATTGAAGGAACACTTATGTATGATACAGATGAAGATAAAGCTTATATTGAAAGAGAGAATGAGGGGATAAGGAAAGAGAACGAGAATTTAAAAGAAGAGTTGAAAGATGCAAATGATCTACTGGCTAAATTCAGAAAGAGTTCTATTAAACTTTATGAACAACTTGGAAGACATGGGATGGATGGAGAGAAACAAGGTTTAGGTTTTACAAACTTTTAAGTTGGTGATCAATCTTTTGGCACCAAGGACATCAATGAAGATAGAAAATAAACACCCAAGGTGAACAATAATAATGACAAGAGAAAGTATAAATTGGTATGTTTTAATTGTCACAAGGAAGGTCATACTGCTAATATAGGGTGGTTTAAACCGATTGGTCCAAATGTTAGATCTAGAGGTTCTACTGCTAGATTAGAAAACTCCTATACTAGAACTAATAACTACAATGCTAGAGCTAATACATTTCATGTATTTTGTTACTATTGCAACAAGTTTGGACATAGAGCTAATGAGTGCAGGTCAAGAAAAATAACAAATGGTCATACGATTACAACAATCAGAGTGCTATCAATCAAGGTAACTGATTATATGTTACTTGTTCTAAATGTCACAACTATGGACATATAGTTGTGAACTGTATATTAAGGTCATATAGAGACAACTTTGGACCCTGGAATCCAACAGGTAGGATTTGGTATGTAATAAGGTCGGTCATCTTGCTAGGTCATGTAGAGGAAGAAAGTATACTAGAGGTCAACCGGTGAACGATGATGAAAATGCCAAAGGTAAAGAAGTTGTTAATGCTGATGAAATAAGAAATGATATGAAGAATACATGGGTGAGGAAAGGAGAATTGAATTCGTCAGAGTTAACTGAGAACTCCACAAGTCCAGGAAATGTGGAGGATCCATCGATGAACTAAGCACATTATTTGCTTAGGGGGAGCACTTAAAGTCAAATCATTTACCGATCCCCTAACTTCATGAGCGATAAGATTCATATGCATTATATAATGCCTATTTGTGAGTTAATGATGGTTAGTCAAGATAAAACATTTATATGCATATAATAAGTGTTATGTTTTAACTGGTGTGGTTCGTGGAAAGCACTATTTGACTATTACGTCTAGATGACTACATTCTTAGAAGTTATAAATATGATAAATTAAACTCTTTTATCACTTTGCATTCTAACGAAGTTTATTGAAGAAAAATTGGTTACATTCCATAGAGAACTATTTTTGTTTGTGGACTAAGATTTCATGCAGGAGACGCTAATCGGTGAAGTCAAGGTTATAGCTTGAACTGCAAATAACCTTACAGGAATCATTGTTGTTGTTGTTTTTGTCACTTGTTAACGTTATGGATACTCCAATTTTGGTCAACATCATTGATGAGCCAAGACTCGTATTCAAGTTACACCCGATGAAGGCAAATGAAAATGATCCAATCGGTGCCCTATCTTCGATACCCTACGATGTATTTTTAACTAAAGACATTCGTTCGTTCATTCACTGCAATTTTGAAGAACTTGGAACTGATGACATTTATAATGAATTTCTTAAAATGAGCGATGGTGTAAAGGCAAAAGACGAACATATGCATTTGGTTCAAAAAGGTTTCACTTATGCTACTGAGATACCTGATGAGTTTCATCCTGAATGGATAAGATATGTTCTAAGCAGAGTACATGATCAATTTATTTGGTTGGATAAGCCTCTCAAGATTTTAGAAGAGTTTATCCACAGAGTTACTGGATTTTGTGCAACCGGTGAAACACCTACTTTAAGAACTATTGCTGCAAATTTGGTTACTCGTTTAACTAAATCCAAATAGGATCTCCGAGCCATGATTATCAAGGATATAATTGACAAGGAAGTGATATTTGCCTCATTGGTGATAGGATACAGAGTATATTAGTTTAGTCAGTTGAATAGTGTACCTGGTGGAGCTATTCATGTTGCATACAAAATGGTGAAGAAAGATGTGAAATATGATCTTTGTGAGATGTTGAGGAGTCAATTCTTAGTTAACATGGAGAAGATCAATAAAGATAAGAATCAATCATTCAAATGTGGATCAATCCTGGTATGTATGTTCTTTTACTTGCAGAATCATTTTCCCGGAATAGGTTCTATTACATGGTCAAAGGATAGACCAGTAGTAATGCAGATTAAGAAATGCATAAGGACTGTAGGAAACCACTTTGATTTGGTTATATGGGGTTACTTTAAATATTTTCCAAGAAAAATGCACTTAAGAGAAAGAATCCCAACTGGTATATTTGAGAAGTAAAAAGATGATATATGTTTTCTAGTAGATACAGATACCTGCATGATGCAAGCAGTGCAACTTAGAACATATTGGATACCTGTTATGGGTTACGAAGTTGATGGTGATCTAGTCACTATTCATGTTGTTGTTTTACTAGCTAAACCAATTGATACTTCAATACCTAGGTTTGGAACTTAAGAAGAGTCATCATTGAAAATTTACAATGAGTTGAGAGCACCTGTAATCCAAAGAAAGATTAGAAAACAAGTTGATAATCTGGCCAAAATGAGTGGCATTACACTTGAAATGATGATAAAACTTAGAAATAAAATGGAAAGTTAGGAAGTAGGCACATCTATTACTGGAGCAGAGGGTACTGAAATTGAAGTAGAAGAGGTTACACCTCAGAGAGTTACAAGGAGTTCAGTACTGAAACAATCAACATCTACTTCCACTAATCCTATTAAGACTAAGTCAGAGAAGGAGACACCTGAGACCATTTAGAGAACTTATAAAAGAAAGAAAGAAATGACATCAGACTACAAAGAGTAAGAAGGGAGGTAATGATAAGGCTAAAGAAGTAAAGGTTGAAACTGAGTCTAAAAAAAAGTCTACTACTGTAGAAATTGATAAAATTGAAAATACTATCATTCTTGAGAACATTATTAAAGACATTAAGGAACATGGAAATATGATAGAAGTGTGGACTCACTTTAAAAAGTTTGACAGTGGAGAGAAAATAAATATTGAAGATGTTTTTGTAAAAAGTTTGCACACTTTTTGCTAATCACCTAGTAAATTGTACAAAGAAGATGTACCTAAAGAACTATTTAATGCAGTTAACAAAAGATGGAGAGAAGCTTTAAAGATTGACAAAGTAATAATGGAACAAGAAATTACACTTTTGCAACTTGAATTGTCTACCGAACAAATAGAGTTGACAGTTGAAGCAATGAGAGAAGAATCTAAGACAAAGAACAAAGTTACAAGAATTCTCAATGGAGATACTCAATCGGTAAGAAATGAGATAGTGGATTTATTGACAAAGTTTGCTACTGAAGTCAAAATGGTTGAAGAGGAAAGGAAAGCACAAGAGAGAGCAACTGAAGAGATTAATGATGTCATAGATAATGTTATCTTTGATATCCTAGAATAGATTGATGAGAAAAAGACAGGTCATAAGGATGATGAAGATATACTTTTTGTAAAGAGAAAACTAGACCTAACCGGTGAAGGTAGCACAGTGAAGAAGAGAAAAACAAAGGATGCAACTGGTTCTATAGAAGATGAAGAAATGCAAACAACTATTGATATTACTCATATGAGCCCCAAAGAGCTATTGAAAATTTCTAATAAACTCAGGGAGAAAGCTGGAAGGAACAAGTTGAAGAAAAAGAAAAAGGTCACAATACTAAAAGGAGCCATAAAAATCATTAGGAATTTAGTACCTAATGTGAAATATGAAAAAAAAGATAATCCTATTGATCAACTGGGTATGTTGGTCAAGGTTGTTTCTAATCAAGTACCTAACTTGGAGAATGCACCTATGGAGTTAGCAATGAAAGAATATGAGAAGCAACGAGCTGACAAGTTGAGACCATAACAGTAGAAATAGAGTCACTTGCAATTATAGTGAATAACATAAAGGAAACTCTACAGGATATAGGAAAGATGCTTGTAAAAGTTTCCAAGGTTACATCTATTACACAGGACCTAGAGAAGAAGAGAGAGGAAGCACAACAAGAACTTGATGATTTGGTTACAAAATTTGATCCTTTAACCAGTTCAATTTCAACATACACTGCTAAAGTGAAGATGATTTATGACAAGATAAAGATGTTGCAAGCTGAGCAAGATAACACAATATTATCACTTATGGAGTTGCAAACCTATCTAGCTCCAACTATGGATCTCATGCAACAACATGTGAGAGATGCTGATACAATAATAAGTCTACAAGAGGTGAACACTTTGAATGATATGGTAGGAACAACATTGGTTATACATGGACATATTCTATCTATGGAACACTTACAAAAGTCATGGAAAACATCCCTAAATTCAGCGAAGATCAACTTCAAAGAAAATTTTGACCAAAAACAATTCTAGTAAGTACTTATAATCCTTTGTCATTGATTGACAAAAAGGGGGAGAATGATGTGTAATGTATTGTATGGAAGAATGATGGAATGATGGGTGATAACATGCATAATGTAAGGGGGAGTATGATTTGAGGATAATATTGTAGTAAGTATGCAATGTACTATTTTTATGATTACCAGAAGTTTTTTCCATCAATGCCAAAGGGGGAGGTTGTTGGCATTATGATAAGTTTTGGAGGTGATATGTGGAGGGTTCATGGGTGGATGCGTAATTGGTTGTCCTTGATGACAATGTATTCAGATGTTATGATTACAATGACCGGTATGAACTTTACATGATTAATAAAGGAAGATCAACTATGTATGTTGACAAGTGTTCAGGAAGAATAGTATTAGACAGATTGTGGTAGCGGTCGAGTTGAGGAAAGATTCAGATGTTGCTATGAGAGATACAATATGTATATGGTATGAGGAATCTATGATTCCAACCGCAACAGTTTATTTCAAAGGTTTGATTGAATTATGTTTTGAGAGTGAAGACAGTTTGCCTATCTGATCACCGATCCAAGTTTCATTTGAATTTGATTAGGGTGGTGGATCTAAGGCCAGCATATTAATTTTCAATATTGGTAATACGTTTAAGGATGACATATTGGATGTTGTCGACACTGATTTTGAGGAGGTTCGCTAATCTGTTGAGCCAACTGTGGTGGAAAGTTCTAGGGATTTTGTGACCTAATAACAGTCTATATAAGCAGCATTAAATTGTTTGATTTAGGGTTGCGATCGTATTTTCAGAAAGGACGGTCATGATTTGAAGGATTGAAGATTAGTATAGCATCAGGAAGGAAATGAGCTAAATGGATCTTATAGGCAACCAATGCCATTCTATAGATCAACAATCTTGTTGTTCACTAACAGTTGCAGTAGGTCAAATCCTCTAACAAGGTGAACTTTAACAGGTTCTTATTTGTAAATCATTTAATAGGGTAGCTTCTTAATTGAGGTCTGAAATCCTCTAGTGAGCCAGTAGATCTTAGTTGATATGTTTGTACTCCTAACATCGTACTAATCACTTCAAACAGGGTGAACCCTCAGAAAGGGTATTTGTAGCTCCTAAAAATTCAAACTCATTAACTACAGTATTGGGCTTGTGGGTGTCATCCCCACCATGGTTTTTCCCTTTGACAAGGGTTTCCACGATAAAATACTTGTGTTATGTGTGTTAAAGTTGTGGATGTTTGATATTGTATACTATTATATGTTTACTTCATTCATATGCTTTGTGGTTTGGAATTTTCTAGTGCAATTAATCAGATTGGTGGCTGAATTATGTCAATACCATTCTATAGATCAACAATCTTGTTGTTCCCTAACAGTTGCAGCAGGTCAAATCCTTTAACAAGGTGAACTTTAACAGGTTCTTATTTGTAAATCCTTTAACAGGGTAGCTTCTTAATTGAGGTTTGAAATCCTCTAGCGAGGTAGATCTTATCTGATATGTTTGTACTCATATCAGTGTACTAATCACTTCTAACACAGTGAACCCTCAAACAGGGTATTTGTAACTCCTAACAGGACAAACTCATTTACTACAGTATTGGACTTGTGGGTGTCATCCCCGCCATATTTTTTCCCTTTGACAAGGGGTTCAATGAAAAAATATGTGTGTTATGTGTGTTAAAGTTGTGGATGCTTGATATTATTTACTGGTATTTGTTTACTTCATTCATATACTTTCTGGTTTGGAGGTTGCTAGTGCAGTTAATCAGATTGGTAGCTGAATTAGGTCAATACATATTTGTATTGGTTCAGTCCCCCCTCTCAGTCACAAGAATTCCAACAATTGGTATCAAAGCTCATTTTTCCTCCTAATATTAAGCCTAACCGATTAAGGAAAAGATCCATGTAAGTCAACATGGATAGATACAAGTATGAAAAGAAACTTGAGGATGCAAGCCAAGTTATCAATGAACTGAAGGAAAAGTTGGGGCATTCCCTTGCTAAGAGAAAAGAGCTTGCAGAGAAGTTGAACGAAAGTCAAGACTACATTGAAAAATTGCCTAAAGGTAGTTTATCTGAAGAATTAGAGGAAGCACTTGCAGATCTGATGGATAAAAACAATGGACTCAAAAGTGAAGTGACAAATTTGAAAAGAGAGCTTGAAAGTCAGTCTAACAAGATGGTTGAAGAACTTGAAAGAAGAAGGGTTGTTGATAATGCCAAGAAAGTTGTTGAAGATGCCCTAAAAGTTAAAGATGAAACCCTAACAACAAAGTTGGAGAAACTATTCAGATCGGAGCAAGAGGTTGCTACATTGAAGGAAGACTTATGTATGATACAGATGAAGATAAAGCTGATATTGAAAGAGAGAATGAGGGGATAAGGAAAGAGAATGAGAATTTAAAAGAAGAGTTGAAAGATACAAATGCTCTACTAGATAAATTTAGAAAGAGTTCTACTAAACTTTATGAACAACTTGGAAGACATGGGATGAATGGAGAGAAACAAGGTTTAGGTTTTACAAATTTTAAAGTTGGTGATCAATCTTCTAGCACCAAGGATATCAATGAATAAAGCAAATAAACACCCAAGGTGAACAATAATAATGGCAAGAGAAGGTATAAATCAGTATGTTTTAATTGTCACAAGGAAGGTCATACTGCTAATATAGGTTGGTTTAAACCGATTGGTCCAAATGCTAGATCTAGAGGTTCTACTGCTAGATTAGAAAACTCCTATGCTAGAACTTATAACTACAATGATAGAGCTAATACATTTCATGGATTTTGTTACTATTGCAACAAGTTTGGACATAGAGCTAATGAGTGCAAGTCAAGAAAAATAACAAATGGTCATATGATTACAACAATGAGAGTGCTATCAATCAAGGTAACTGATTATATGTTACTTGTTCTAAATGTCACAACTATGGACATATAGTTGTGAATTGTATATTAAGGTCATATAGAGACAACTCTGGACCCTGGAATCCAACAGGTAGGATTTGTTATGTTTGTAATAAGGTTGGTCATCTTGCTAGGTCATGTAGAGGAAGAAAGTATACTAGAGGTCAACCGGTTAACGATGATGAAAATGCCAAAGGTAAAGAAGTTGTTAATGCTGATGAAATAAGAAATGATATGAAGAATACATGGGTGAGGAAAGGAGAATTGAATTCGTCAGAGTTAACTGAGAACTGCACAAGTCCATGAAATGTGGAGAATCCATCAGTGAACTAAGCACATTATTTGCTTAGGGGGAGCACTTAAAGTCAAATCATTTACCGATCCCTTGACTTCATGAGCGGTAAGATTCATATGCATTATATAATGCCTATTTGTGAATTAATGATGGTTAGTGAAGATAAAGTGTTTACATGCATATAACAAGATAAAGCGTTTATATGCATATAATGATGATTAGTGAAGATAAAGCGTTTAGAAGGCTCATTACAAGCCTATTGCTATTAAATATTATAGGCCACATGGAAATTGGTGAAAAAAGTGTACATTTCAACTTCAAAAGCATTTTTGTTATGATGATTGCCAACCAAAGTTAGGGTCACCTTTGGTTGCTTGGATCAAGAACTACTTGATGAGTAATAAAATAAGCCCAAGGTTCCTGAAATTTTCGCCAAGTCTAAGAAACTATGAAATTAATGAGGGTATTTGGTATAACCTATTCTTGAGAGATAGAGATGTTGGTTAAACCAACACATACTCCATTTGTATCAACAATATGCACATTTTATCTCCTTATGGAAAGTAAATGTTTCTCTAGATTAATACATTGTTTTTGTTACCATGAGGTGTTGCTAACTCATTAAGTATAATGTGTTTGGTCTTCCCATGTTTTCATTAACGATGAATGTCATGAAAATAAACAATATAAAGTAAAATATTGAATGCCAAGAGTGCCTTTGAATTCCCAAATAATTAATGTGCTGGTCAAAACCTAAAGGTACAACCAATCATTCAAATTAAACATCATTTAATTTCAAGATTATCTTCTATATATATAAACCCATTTACTAAGAATTCAATCAATACTCTAATATAAAATATATTTTAATGTAAAACTTGGTGCCACATAACACTAATCGAATAGATCTCATATCCTAAGAAAAGGATAGCAATTATTCACAGTAGCATTTTCAAGGTTCCATAGATGATTCACAACCTTTGAATAACATCCTTTTTGGAGCTGGTTCAATTGGGATATATTATAACAGAAAATGTTGGACCTATTGTATCTTGTAATGTCCATTTTTGGGGACATTAGAAAATTAAATGTCAACTTTACAAAATATTTAAAATGACTTTATTGGAGCTTAATGCAAATTGATAAAAGTCATTTTAATATTTTAAAAAAAAAAAGAGGTTTGAAAAGGGACAAAAGAGAAAGAAGATGAAAAGATAGGAGTTGGAAAATGAAGGCTCACAGGGATGCTCTTAAAAAAAATAAAGAGAAGCTCATTTGCATTAGACTTGGTTTATGATTTGATTATTGTTCTCTTGGAGAATTTGAAAGCTTCAGCTTTCGGTGGGTTTGAGGATGCAAACCCTCGAGCTTGGAGGCAGTGGACGGAAACCCTTGAGCTTGGAGGCAGTAGACGAAAACCCATTGTTGGTTGGAGATATCATGTTGGCATCTCACTTAGTGTTTCAGATTCATATTTCTGGTATCCAATCTTGCCGTAAGTTTTGTAACTATGATTGGATCTTTGTTATTTCTTACTAAATATTTAATTGCAAAGTTCATTTCCGAAACTCTAATTCAGCTGAGTATTTTGTATTTTTCTGGATAAACTGAAATCAACTATATGCAAAAAAAAAAATTGTGTTAAAATCTAGGAATAATATCCTACATAGATATTACATATCTTCATTCAAAAGCTTGAGGATGTAGGGCTTGAAGATTAGGAAGAGCTAGGCCCGTAATAGAATCAGGAGAATGCTTTGTAGCACAAACTCCAACACTCGAAATGCAATCCAGGAAATATCCTTGTATTTGTCCAAAACTTGGTTTAAATATTGCTTTTTGACCGGTGTTCCTAGAATTTGATAAATTGCTCTCAAAAAGCTGAGCTCTGCAATGTGTCATGCAATATAATCTTTGATTGTATTATCTTTTGGTCATGTCCCTTCATCATACCCACATGTGTATACATCTATAATTTTAGCATACAACATAAAAATATGAACTTGCCAATACGATAATTCAGAAATGGCTAATATTTTGTTTGGAGCAACAAAAGATTGATGAAACATTTTTTGTTTAGGTGTTTCATCATTTAAGTATAATTTGCTACTATGACCTTGGTTCCCTTGTGAGATCACTACCAGTTTAAAGCTACTGATATAACTCCAATCTTATGAGACATACTATGTTTGAAAATGCATTTGGAATCTTGGAGAGATGAATGTGAAATCCTAAAGTGGATATTGGGAAACTAGATACAATGTAGGCTTGGTATATTCAATAAAGTGAATTTGTGCATGCATGGCAGCCCCTTTGTAGGCATGTTTCAAAAATCATCCCCAGAGGAAATAAAGAAGAGTAAACCACTCGATTCCAATCTAAATTGCAGTATTTCCATGGTATTTCCTTGTCTAAGAATGATTTATATCACTACCTATATCCATTGCTACAAATAAAAACTAAAATGTATGGTTCTTTGGTAGTATTACATTGGGCTCACTCCACATTGATAAACCGCTACTAAAGTTGCCTACTTGTTGGTTAGCATTATGCAATCATCAACCATCACATGTAGATCAGAGCAAATGCAAATAATGTTCACAAAAATGTCTACCTATGTTACCTGAACAAATTGAAGCCTCATCACTCGACTTACATGTCTAGTGCACACTATATAAGGCATAGGGATTTCAAAATGAGAGGCATACTTACATTAAATAATTCACCTCCTAAATCATGAGTCAACTACTTCTTTGGCTTCAAAATATCTATTATTTTATCTTCACTTTCTTAGGAAATTCCCATTGTTCATTCATATGAAATTTTTACAAGGTAAAGAGATCTGCTAAAAGGACACCAAACCTATTTGCACTATGCATCAATGACACCAAGGTTGTTTATCTTGTAAAAAATCAACGAGAAATCACATTAGCTAATGCATACACTAGTGCAGGAACAAACTAGCTACAAAACCTACAAGAACAATATATTTTACTCGATGATGAGAATGCCCAATAATGGAGAAAGGGGGGTTATACAAGGCCAGCAAAATGATTTTGAAATAAACTTAGAGTTGAAGATGCAAAACTAGTGTTGGCGCAAAGAGAAATTTTTTTTTTTTGCCACCACATTGTTTCTATGTTTAGTTAAATGGTCTAATAATTTTGCCACAACATTCTTATAACTTCATATAAGTTATGGATTGAACATTAATATTAATGATCTTACTAGATGCACGCAAAAGGGTAGCGATCCTTTTAACAATTATTTACATTTTAGTATGTATGTTGAAAGTTGAAATATCAATTTGATGATAATAAGTTACAAATCATTTTTTTAGAGGGATAACCCCTGATTATCGAAAATAATGTGCACTTAAGTAGTTTTCGATATTTTAGAAAGATGTGCATCCATTTGAAGAATATTAAGTTTAAAATTACATGCTTTGAAATATTTATCATCATCATCATAGCTCTTCTATCCTTTGAAATATGAGTCATCAACATCATAGTATTCATAGTATTCATGTTGAAAGTTGAAACACCAATTTGCTAATGTTGAGTTACAAATTATGTTTTTAGGAGAATTACTTCCGATTATATAGAATATGTGTACTTAAGCAGTTTTCTATATTTTAGAGTTATGTACGCCCATTTGAAGAATATTGAGGTTAAAATCATTATCATTAAGTACTTTGAAATATGGGTCATCATCAAGCCTTCCTATCCTTCTAAGTTTCAAAAAACTAATATTTTTCAAAGAGTAATGAAATCAAGGAAAATGTAAATCAAGTTGTCAATACTTCTTTTCCTTCTTTTAAACCAAATACTCCGAGGAAGTTCACTAAGCTTCAAGAATCCAATGATGATATGGTTAAAATTTTTGAGTGCTAATTTAATTATACTTCCTCACATTGATCCATTAGATGCACTAAAACACTTCCTTGATAGTATATTGACCAAGTATTGTGTATTTATTATAGAGTCAAGAGTCATAACATGCGAGTTTGATTTACTCTTAAGAATATGGTATATGATTAATTGACAACAATACAATTGAAGTTTAAGGAATTAATGACAATGGAAATCCATTGGTTGCAATCCCTAACACTAGATTAGGGATTTATATATATCCATTTTCAAATCATACACATATTATTGAGGCACATGAGAAAGAAACTAATAATTACAATGTTGAACATGAGATATATATTTTGTGGGAGATGTTAGTCGAATGTAACAACTTCCTCTTCTATTTCTCCGTTGGTTACATTATCTAATAAGGAGATCCCACAAAAAATTACCATGGCCTATTTATATACCAGGCAATTTTAGAGGTTCGTCACCTACATAATTTCTTATTGATCCTAAAACTATATAATTTCTTATTGATCCTAAAAGTCAATATAACATTTGTATGGAAGAAGCGGCGTTTAACACTCACATTAGAGTTCAAGCATATGCAGATTATCATTGAAGGATGCATTGTTGTACACTTAAGAGTTTGACCTAAGAAGTTATAAGTTTTCTAAACTAAACACTGATTTCATTGTAAAACCCTCGCTACCATTAAATCCAGGGAAAGGCCTTCATTCCCCATTGTCTATCACCAAAAAAAACCAAAAATAATGAAAGCCCATAGCAGGGTTATTGATTAACTGTCTAAAAATGTCAATGACTGCAAAAGTGGGTTGCCTTTTATAGTTTCCAAATGTTTCCGTGCTCGTAATAGTTTATGTTCAATTAACATACTATATTTGGCTGCCGGCGTATTAGAATTGCTTAGTCTAAAATTTACAGTTCTGGGTATGAAACCAGATACTGATGGCAGAAATTGCCATGTCAATATGGAATGTTAGTGAAGCTACAACTTTGTTTATCACAAGAAAATGACAATTCACTACCTTTCTCTCAGCCTTGGAATTTCTTCTTGGTTACAGTCATAATTTTGTTTTTAGTGGTAAAGTTGGAATTTTTTTTTATAAAATGGTATATGTTTATGTACCTAGTTTGATGCTTTGTAGTCTCTCTTTATAATGTCTTTGAAGCCCCTTGACATACAGTTTCAGATATTGTTTGGTTTTCTTAATCCTTTAACTGTTGACTTACATACAGATGTATTTTTAATATTTTCTATTTAGTTTTACAGAAAATATTTTGTACATATATGTAGAGAGTGATATATAATACAATTTTGTATAAAATTGGGTTCACTATCTTAACTTTACAACTATCCATACACACAAATATCTCTATATACTTAGTCTTACCCTGTTTTTATGTCTCCACTTCTATAAATTCATCTTATCACACTGACCTATGCACCTACCTTCATTCATCCATTTGCCTTCTTGATTTGATCATTAGTCCATTCTAGGACAAATGTAAGGTTGCGAGGGCAATTACACTGTTGTGAACTTGTTTTTTTCATTTAAAATTTTAAAATTCTAATTTGGTTGATCAATCCCATTAATCGTCTCACCATGTGTAGACTTAGCACATGTTTGGCCCGAGTTGATCTTATGTGGTAATATATAAAATTATTCATTCTCTTGCCTTGAGTAGACTTACGTGCTTGCATGGTTCTTTTTTATTTTGTGTATTATTGAATAGTTGATCTGGGAGAACTAAACTCTATATAAGGAGGCAACAACCCTTAAAGTACTTCTAAATGCTAGCACATCCCCAAATATTAAAAAAAAGTACAGTAGGCATATGTTTATTAGGCAAAGTTTTAGAATAGAATACCACTCATCATTAGGATGAGTCTAAATAAAAGGCATAAATAAATGATTGTGGCTTCTTCCTAGATTTGTGAACTTGTCCTGTAATAAGACATTGATCCAAGAGATTAGGAAGAGTTAGTCTTGTAATCAAATCAGGAGAATGCTGTGCAGCACAATACTCCAAATGGAGCCTACGAAATATCCTGCATTTGTCCATATTGCTTTTTTACCTGTCTTCCTACAATTTGATAGATTGCTCTCAAAAAGATGAGACGTACAATATGTCCTGCAATATAATCTTGATTATATCATCTTGTGGTCCAATACGATAAATCAGAAATCACCAATATTTTGTCTGGACCAACAAAAGATTGATGAAACGTTTATTGTTTAGGTATTTCACCATTTAGTATAATTTGCTACTATGACTGTGGTTGCCTTGTGAGATCACTACCGGTTTAAAGCTACCGATAGGACCCCAATCAGGACCCCAATCTTATAGAGATCTACTATGTTTGAAAATGCATTTGGAAGCATGAGAAATAATGCAAGAACCCTTCACCGACAGTTTAGGCTAACTCTGTGATTTTACTGAACCTGGTGCGTTTATGTTTGTTCCTTTGCAATGTCTTGATATATATATATATAGCAATTTTTAAAGACAAATAATGCAAAAAAACACAATAGAAATGCTGGAGCTTAATTTAAAGTCAATAGATAACCAAATAGCTTCATGTATTACAACCAGTCATCATGAAACTCTTACATTTATTCATATGAAATAAACTGAGGAAAATATAAGATAAAGAGTATCAGGATTATTAAAAGTTTATTTCCTCTTTGCTGGCCGCACACAGCAGATGAATTGCAGCAGCTGTACAATTGCAATTATGACTGTAAATTGATCATTAAACCCATGCCAAAAATCTGAAGTATAATCAACCTGCAATACTGAAAGGAATCTCCACAAGTCTACACAAATTTGTCTCCTGAATGAAGCCAACTCTAAAACAATATCAGCTGGTATTTCATAGCCTCTGAATGTTGATACACAGAAGTCTCACGTTCTTCTGTACCGATACTCACAGTCTTCCTGAAGGCTGAAACCCTCAGAAAATCCACAAGCCTAAGACAAATATTCTCCACAAAAAATCATTCACAACATACTGAGAATGAGCTCATAAGTCCCTTTTATCCTTTTCTTATGAGAGCTCAAACACTTTCCTGGCCAATGTGGGATAAAAGATATATTCCCACTTTTTAATTTTTTTACTTAAACTCCATAGTTGGTGCACTAATAATTCTTTTATAATTAATTGTTCTCTTGGCCCCATCTACGATAACTTAACCCTTTATTTAAGTGACTTAAGTTATAATATAAAATTATATTATAACTTAATAATATAAATTCAAAACTATTAATATTTATTTTAGCCAAATAAATATTAATATCTCTATTATTACTCATCATCTTTGCACGTTGTCTGAACAAGGAGTTGACATGACCAAGCCGCATATGACCATACCCCATTTCTAAAAATAGCAGGGATCCCTCTCCGAGTCTATCAAAACTCACTATAAATAGAAAAATGTGCTATAAATAGAAACTGCTGCATACAGAGTCCTGGAGACCTCGAGCAAAAGCCAAACCTACAAAATCCTAACCACTAAAGTAGATGAATCCCTCAAAGGACCCTCTAACCAACCTCATTAACCTACGTGGGTCAATGATAGGCTAATCTACTCTGCTAACTAATGTTAACTAGAAGGGGACATCACAGTCCGTCTTCCCTGAAATTGCTTGTCCTCAAGCAACTCTAACTCTGGACGCTGCAAAATATCATCACTCTCCCAGGTAGCATCCTCTACCGGTAGGTCCTTCCACTTCACCAAGTATTCCCTGATAGTGTGTCTCCTCAAATTCCGCTCCCTGAAATCAATGATAGCCTCTAGCACCAAAACTAACTTTCCCTCATCATCCAGGGGTGGGATCACTGTAGAAGGTACAATGTAGTGTCCTAATGCCTTCTTAAGATGTGACACGTGAAAAACATTATGAACTCTGCTCTTTGCTAGCAAGTCCAACTCATAGGCAACCTCTCCTCTCCTGATCACCCTGAAGGGTCCATAATACCGGGGCTTTAGTTTCTAGGCACCACTCTTTTTGAGAGTAGACTGACAGTACGGCTGCAACATCAAGTACACCATATCACCAACCTCAAATGACCGCTCAATCCTCTTCTGATCTGCATACTGCTTCTGCTAATTTTGTGCCTTTGCGATATTTTCCTTAAGAGCCTTTACAATGTCCTGACTCTCCTGTAACAAATCTCCAGCACTAGGCACTCTACTATCACTCAACAACAAATTCATGAAATTGGGTGCCTCATACCCATATAACGCCATGAAAGGTGACATCTGTATAGACATGTGATAAGTGGAATTGTAGCAATACTCACAGATAAATCCACTTAACCCAAGCCTTTTGTTGCCCTGCTATGTATTTTCTGAGGTATCCCTCCACCCACTTATTTACTATCTCAGTCTATCCATCTGTCTGGGGGTGGTAGTTGGTACTCAGAGTGAGCTCTGTCCTGCACAATCTGAACAACTCCTGCCAGAAGTGACTCATAAATCTGCTATCCCTGTCACTGACTATGCTCCGAGGTAAACCATGCAACCTGAATACCTCACGAAAAAACAACTCTGCCATCTGCGTAGCAGTGTATGTAGCTGTGATCGAAAAGAAGTGAGCAAACTTCATAAGTCGATCAACAACAACATATATGCAGTCTCTACCCTGAGCTCTCGGCAGTTCTGTGATGAATTCCATAGACAAGCATTCCCACTTCCTGTAAGGAATCGGAAGTGGTTGTAACAAACCGGTTGGGTAACAGTGTTCCTGCTTATTCTGTTGGCAGGTGGGATGCTCCCTAACATATTGCAACACCTTAGCTTTGAGCCCTTTCCAAGAAAAGTGCTCTCTAATCTGTCGATAAGTCTTGTAGAAACCAAGATGTCTGCCATAAGTGAATCATGATAAGTCCTCAACACCATCCTCCTCACCTTTGATCCTAGAACCAAATAAATGCGCCCTTTGTAAATGATAAACTCATTCACAAGGGTATAGTCACCGTGTTGTGAGGTTTTCACACCATCGCCCCATTGCAAATGGGGACCCCCCTCTTCTGCAAGCGGTAAGAGTAGTGGTCTTAGGTTGTCTTTGTCGGTGGTAGTTTTCAAGTCCTTAGGTCCGGCAAGTAAAGTTTGAGAGTTGGTTTTGGGCAATTTTGGTCTGCTGGGAAGTCAAGTCTGTCTGGAACATGGGCGAGAGTTGTGCTAAATCTTTTAGGAATATGGAATTGAAACCAAAGGATTTGCGATGAAACAAGTTTAAACCCTTTGAGAATCCTTGTTCCAGCTTCAATTTGATCTTAGAAAGTCGAGATAGGTTGTGGGTGGTAGCTCTGTTGAAGGCGTGTTGAATCCTGAAATTTGGCTAAGTCCTGAAATATTTAAAAAACCCCCAAAATCTAGAATTTGCACCTTAACTCCTATGAAGCTGAAACCTATCTCAAACATCCTGAAAAATATTTATACAAATATAACTTAAAGTATAAGAAATTAAATTAAATTAATTTCTTATACTTAAATGTTATATTTGTATAAATTCTCCCGCCCTTGACCTGAAAAAATGGCTAAGTACAGAACTGCAAATCTACTATGTCCCATGTCTGGGTGGATTCCGACCTCTTATACGACAGGGGTTTGTACCATACACCATAAAATTCCGCTTCCTCTTTGTCATGTTACTTGCCTTCCTTGGTGGTTAAGGGATTGTTTTGAGCGAGTTTGGAGTTTTTTGGTGGAAGGAGATGTATGTTAGAGGGAGTGTTTCATGACTGTCTTGGGCGGAATTGTCCCATGGATAGGACAATTCCACCCAAGGAGCTGGTCTCCTCTTTCCCCTATTTCCTGGCCTTCCTCATCCTTAATCGTTTGGTAATGAAGTCTTTCTCAAGGAGAGCCATGTGATGTTTTGGACATATGTTGATCTTTCGGAAGTTTGAGGGTTTGAATCTTAGCAAAATGCAATTGTCACATGACTGGGCGGATTCCGCCCAGTCATAGGACAGAGGCTTGTCTTATGAACCCCAGTTCTCTGCTCCACTATAGGGCTTTGGAATTAAGTGTTTAAGGCATGGCGAGGATGTTTTGGTGATTTCTGCTAAGTTCCGGTCCTTAGTGGAGGGATATTTCCATGTTTCCCTTGGGCAGAATTGTCCCATGGATGGGACAATTCCGCCATGATCTCCTTGTTGGTTTGTTCTCCAAGTCAGCCCCATCATAAGTGCATTCCCTTAAACAGCAGCAGCAAACAGTAAGAAATTAATGCAAAGTAAGTCGGCCTTAAAGGAGAAAAGTGTTTCATTTTATTCTCCAATGCTATACAAGTTGGCCTCTTAATGGGAGGAGTGCAAGGCATATATAAGGAAGGAGTTGGAGATCATTTTTACCCCAAAAAGCATGCGATTTTCTTCTAGCACTAGGGCAGTTTGAGCAAGCAAATCAGACATTGGGAAGCAAATTAAGTCTAGGAGGGTGTTCTTTTAGTCCATCTCTCTAGCACTTATTTGGTAGGAGTGGTTGACATGATTTTCTAATCAAGGGGCAGAGTTGGTATTAACTTCAAGGGACCAGAATCTCAGAATTTACTCAGGGAAAGCTCCAGGCTTGTACTAAATCTGATTTATTTTCAAGAGGCAAGCATGAAGTGAGGAGGAGGTAGTAGGATATTTAATGTTTTGATTCCTGCAATCTAATCCCATCCTTTTCCACATTAGGATCTCAGTTTTCAATCTTTTAGGGTGTTAAATTTCAAGCATAATCAGAATTCGAAATCTTGTTTGCAATCTGAAAATGATAATTATTTTGGCTAATGAATTGAGTTGTTTGGAATCTCATGATCTTCCAAGAATAGTCATGGTAGAGGAAATATGTGGAGATCTGGAAATGAAATCATGCTTAAAAGTTTTGATCCAACTTTATTGACTTCATCTAAAGATTTTATTTCCTAATTTCCTATTCTCAAGTTTTTTGGCATCTTGAACATAGATAACTAAGGCATGTTTCCTTGATGTTTTGTAGGGCAAGGAAATGTTCGAAAATCCAAGAGGATGCTCCAAGTTCCAAGCTTGAAGACTCCACGAGGGAAAGGAAAGACAACCAGGCGAAAGGTGGAAGATACAGAGGAAAGGGCTGAATGGATGGCAAACCTTGGAACTCTTGGCAACGAAATCATGGGAAGCTATTTTCCTTGGAGAGCGAATCTTGGAACAACTTAGAAGGACCAAAGCAAGGATGGTATGCATATCCTCTATTATCACGCCAACAAGTGGGAAGGAAGTTCACGTCAAGTCACCGAGGGTCAAGTTTTCAAGGCTATTCAAATTGAGATCAAGTTGGGATTCAAGATCGAGATCAGAGGGACAAATCCAAGAACTTGAAGGCATTTTCAAGTTCAAGGATGCCAATCCAAATCATGGCAAGGAGAAAATTTCCAAGGACAAGGATGGAAGAGTTGAAGACGAAGGAATTTGGGAACATGTCATCCCATTCATCTTCAAGAATTTGATAGTTTCGAAAGAGTTAATCAGAGTTAGAAATGTTGAGTATCACGAGATATTTTTTCTTCGCAAAGATCAATCAGAGCTACAGGATAAGGATGATGAGGTGGCACCTAATTGTCTTCTCCAATCAGAAAATACCAAATTTCAAGCACAAGCAAGCATAGCATGCCAAGTGTCCTATTTTCTCATTGGTTGAGAAATCTTTGTAATTTTCTTATTAGCCCATGATTTGGTGCTCTCTTGTAATTGGTTGACAATTTGGCAACCCTAATTAGGGTTTCTAGGGATGAATCTCAGCCCTTGATTTAAAATGAATCTTTGCCCTTCGTTGTAATTGGACATCTATAAAAGGCCAAGGCCTTCTCATTTGTAAGAGAGATTGGAAAGTTAGATTCGGAGGTAAGCTAAGGAGCATTAGATTTGAGTAAGAGAGAAGATAGAGTAGAGTAGGCTAGCCAAGGAAGGCTTGATCAAATTGTTGATATAATAATACCAAAAGTATTCCTTCTTTCATTGTTGGTTTTCATGGTGAATGTATGTGACGTTTGGAGTATTTCATGGTTTCTTCAACCTCTTACTTGGAGTAGATTTCATTTTCGTGTTGTTGAAGTAGCCTAGTTGGATGAAAGTAATTGTGGATGTTTGCTTGTTTGAGTCAAGTATACCAGGCCACTAGCCTCCTTGTTGACTATGAGGAAGCCTTATGTGGTAAGCTAGTCATTGCACTTAAGTTCAATTGGCATTGGATCCTTAGTTTGTACTTCCAAGTTGGATTAGGGAGAAGGTGTTGATATGAAAACCATTTGAGATCCTTAGAAGCTTGCACTAGGTGAAGTTGAGGCCGCTGACAAGATTCCACTTGGTAGAGTCCAAGCCATCCATGATTCCTTGCATTCCTAGTTAGGAGTAGGAATAGAAGTCAAGCCTAAGTTAGCAAGTTTAAGTTGTTGAAATGGAAGTTTGAGAGAAGCTATATTTTCATTGCACATTGTGAAGCCAAATATTTAGAAGTGTAAGTAGTTAATATCCATTGAATGAATAGCGTAAGTCCCCCTAAGTGATTACCAGCAAATCACATTAATTCACTGAGCGAGTGTCCACAATAGAAGGAACCTTGAAGTCATTTCATGATCTTACGTTGCAAGCTTAGCATGAGAGATGACCTTATATCAAGAGAGGATTGAGTAATTGATGTTTCATCTCGAAACATTGGGTATTTGATTCTGCATGTTGTGGTGGAACAAAACTCACATCAACACACCGTCCTGAACAACTCCATCTATAAATCTTGATGCCCATGTATCCTTTGCATACTCTGCAAGGATCAAGTGTCTCCAATCCTCAGATATGTTTGTCATCATGCTCAAATGAGGTCTGTGTGACAAGGCGTCTGCTACAACATTTTGCGTTCCCTTGAAATAGATAATATCAAAATCATATGACTGTAATTTACTTACCCATTTCTGTTGCCTGTCATTAAGATCTCATTGCCCCAGGAAATATTTCAGGCTGTTGTGGTTTTATACAAAATTTGCTACCTACTAAGTACTATTTGAATTTGGCCAAAGCATGCATTATGGCCAGCATTTCCTTATCGTAAATATCGAAGCTCCTCTCAGGTCCCTTGAGCTTCCTACTCTTATAAACAATCGGGTTCTGCATAAGCACCACTCCAACCCCCTCTCCAGATGCATCACAGTGTAGATCGAATGGTTTGCTGAAATCTCACAAGGCTAACACTAAACAAGAAGTCATTATCTCCTTGAATTTCTCAAAACACTCTTGTGCCTAAGGAGTCCATACGAAAGCCCCTTTCCGCATCAAATTCGTTAAGGTTGCTACATGCCTGGAATACCCACTGACAAATCCCCTGTAGAACCCACACAATCCCAAAAATCCTCTCAATTGTGTAAGGTACACTGGTGTAGGCCACTGAATGATGGCACAGATCTTTTCAGGATCCATGCGTACGCCCTGTGCACTGATAATGTGATGCAAATACAACAACTCTGACAATCCCAGATCACATTTTGACTCCATCGCATACAAGGACTCTCTGCTCAAAATGTCCAACACTGTGTCCAAGTGTTGCAAGTGCTCATCCCATGTTTTACTATAAACAAGGATATCATCAAAGAAGACCAATACAAATTTCCTCAATTGTGGTTGCAAAACCCTATTCATTGTGGACTAAAAAGTAGCAGGAGCATTAGTTAGACCAAATGACATAACTACAAACTCAAAATGACCACAATGACATCTGAACGCTGAGTTTTCTATATCCTGTTCCCTTATTCGGATCTGATGATATCCCGATCTCAAATCGATCTTTGAAAAGAAGCAAGCACCATGAAGCTCATCTATCAGTTCATCTATCCGAGGAACGGGGTAACTGTTCTTTATTATTTATTATTTTTCTGTTCAATACCTTGTAATCAATGCACATCCTGAGCGTGCCATCTTTCTTCTTCACTTGTACCACTGAAGAAGCAAAAGGAGATTTACTTGGTCTAATATGGCCCATGGCAAGTAACTCTTTGATGATCTTTTCTATTTCATCTTTCAATCTTTTTGGATGCCTATATGGTGTAATCATAATGGGTTTGGCACCCTCCTCCAACACAATGATGTGCTCAATACCTCTATCAGGAGGTCTACCTAGTGGAATATCACTAAACACCTTATAATGCTTGATTCTTAGCTCTTGTATGTCTGGGTGATATTCTGATTTTTGCTGCCCCTGTGATGGCATCAAAATGCAACGGGCTGCCCACTCAACCCGGTCATGTCTCAACAAGCTCTCCATGCGTCTGCAAGACATCATCCTAAACTCACTGTCACGGATGGCTTTAAGCATGTGAGTTTTTCCATCCGACTGAAACTTCATCTACATATTCCTCAAATCAAGAGTAAACACTCCAATGTCATGCAACCAAGTCATACGAAGCACCAAATCTGTGTCACCCATGTTTACAACATAAAAATCAGCTTTGAAATCAAATTTATTAATCTTCAAGGGTAAACCTGTAATCTTCTTGTCACATTCGAGGACGTAGCCATCAGCTACCCTCACTCTAAAACCCTCAAATTGTACTGTCTGAATCCCTCGTCTTTCAACCAACCTAGAATAGTGGCACTTGTATCCTACAAAGTGATAACTCGCTACCTTGCCAATACTCCTCTCATCCTGAATGATCCCTTCTGCTGTACACTAGTGAGACAGACCTCCTTAAGTCTACCCTCAGTCTTCTCACCACCTGTGGCCATTTTGTTTAACTTTTGATCATCTGTGATCTCTTTTTCTTCATTGGATTCCTCATTTTCAGATTGCTGGTCCAAATATTCAGAATCAGAATCCTCATAATATGCCCACATAACTCTGTTTGCTTTGCCCTTGGGTCTTAAAGGACAATCATGGTTTATGTCATAAGGTCCTTTGCAATAGAAACATAATTTTTTCTTCTGCAAATCATTTAGTGTTTCTCTGTCAAGTGGTGCAAAAGATGTATCCTTATTTTCAGTTTTAAATTCAGTCCTCTCTGGTTTCATAAAGAATGGTTTATTGTCCTTGCTAGAGGATGCTCCCTTGGGCTGAAATTTATTGACTAGAGCTGCATGTTCCATATCTCTGGCTTTCTTCATAGCCTCCTGCAAGGTGAAAGGGTCAAAGGCTTTTACCCAACCTGTCAATGGTTTGGATAAGCCTTCAATAAATAAAACTATCGACCTCCTCTCTGATATATCTGGCACCATAACTGAGGACCGCTGAAACTCATTAATGAAATGCTCTAAACTCCCTGTTTGCTTGAGCTGAGCCAAATCTCTGAAGTAGATCTCTGAATCTTTCTTGTCAAACCTCTCAACCAATTTTTCCACGAAGTCTTGGTAAGAAGTCACCTGATTGTGTTGAAGAGTGATCAACCCATGATACCACCAATCGTGTGCTACTCCCTCCAAATGTAAAGTGACATATTTTATTGCCTCAATCTCTTTCATAGGCCTCAATGCTAAACAAGTATCAAGCTTGTGGATCCAAGCTTGCGCCGTCAATCTTCTACTACCATCAAAAGTGGACAAAGAAAGCTTGCCTGTAGCACGCTTCAACTCACTAATTTGTCCCCTGGGTCTCCTGTCCTGTCTGACTGCATGGTAGTGTTCTCTTCTTTGGTTCACAAACCTCTCAAAAGTCATCCTCTCTCGCACCTGTGGTGCCAATAGTTCCCACTCATCATTGGCAGCCATAAGGGTGTCTGCAAACATCTCATCCCCAGCTTTCTCTGCTAGCTCCTGAACTGGTTCCCCTCTAAGAAAGGTAGGACGTGTGGGCGTGTCTGCTGTCCTAGAATATCTCCTCTAAGCCCGTGGGGATCCTATAGCACTCATGCTATCCTCTTGGTCCAGATTTTGCCTTGCCAGTGGGTTCATGCGCTCCACCATGATGGTAAGAGCCTACAACACCTGAGCTACCTGTTGCTGCCCTATAGGCATGGCTCTAAAAAACTCTTGAGTTTCCTGATCTTCATTGTTCCTATTTACCCTGGGTAGGCTACCATCATGCCTGTCATCCATGGTGATCGGCTGCTTGTCTAAAACATGTTCACCTTCAAGGAAGGCTCTCCTGCGTGTATAATACCTGTGAGGCCAACTTCTTTTGGCTGCGTGTAAAAATCCTAACCCTTAGGATGGTAGGATTTTTGCTCTGATACCAATGTAAGAACCCTTCACCGACTCTTTAGGCTAACTCTGTGATTTAACTGAACCTGGTGCGTTTATGGTTGTTCCTTCGCAATGTCTTGATATATATAGCAATTTTTAAAGACAAATAATGCAAAAAACACAATAGAAATGCTGGAGCTTAATTTAAAGTCAATAGATAACCAAATAGCTTCATGTATTACAACCAGTCATCATGAAACTTTATTTATTCATATGAAATAAACTGAGGAAAATATAAGATAAAGAGTACCAGGATTATTAAAAGCTTATTTCCTCTTTGCTGGCCACACACAATAGATTAATTGCAGCAGCCGTACAATTGCAATTATGACTGTAAACTGATCATTAAACGCATGCCAAAAATCTGAAGTATAATCAACCTGCAATACTGAAAGGAATCTCCACAAGTCTGCGCAAATTTGTCTCCTAAAAGAAGCCAACTCTAAAGCAATATCAGCTGGTATTTCACAGCGTCTGAATGCTGATACACAGAAGTCTCACATTCTTCTGTACCGATACTCATAGTCTTCTTGAAGGCTGAAACCCTCAGAAAATCCACAAGCGTAAAACAAATATTCTCCACAAAATATCATTCACATCACATGCTGAGAATGAGCTCGTAAGTCCCTTTTATCCTTTTCTTATGAGAGCTCAAACACTTTCCTAGCCAATGTGGGATAAAAGATATATTCCCACTTTTAAATTTTTTTTACTAAACTCCATAGTTGGTGCACAAATAATTCTTTTCTAATTAATTGTTCTCTTGGCCCCATCTATGATAACTTGACCCTTCATTTAAGTGACTTAAGTTATAATATAATATTATATTATAACTTAATAATATAAACTCAAAACTATTAATATTTATTTTAGCCAAATAAATATTAATCTCCATTATTACTCATCATCTCTACACGTCGTCTAAACAGGGAGTTGACGTGACCAAGCTGCATACGATCATACCCCATTTCTAAAAATAGCAGGGGTCCCTCTCTGAGTCTCTCAAAACTCACTATAAATAGAAAAATGTGCTATAAATAGAAACTACTGCATACAGAGTCCTGGAGACCTCGAACGAAAGCCAAACCTACAAAATCCTGACCACTAAAGTATATGCATCCCTCAAAGGACCCTCTATCCAACCTCATTAGCCTATGAGGGTCAGTGATAGGCCAATCTACTCTGCTAATTGATGTTAACTAGAAGGGGACATCACAGATAATGTACAAGCCTAAAGTGGATATTGGGAAATTTGTGTATGCAATGGAGCCCCTTGAAGGCATGTTTCAAGAATCATTCCAAATGATGGAAAGAAGAGTAAACTACTCAATTTCCAATCCAAATTGCAGTATTTCAATTTATAAGTCGATTAAACAATTCTAAAGTATATTCTGTTTAGAAACCAATATAACATTGATAGCTGATATGAACCATAAATCTACATTAAGATGGATTCTATAGAATGAGAGCCACTACTTAAAAAACAAGATTTATTTCATTCAGGCCTACGCCCTGCAGTACTTCAAAACTAATTTAAACACTTAAGTTCATAAATAACCAGTGTAACACGGAACTGGGGGACAGTGGGACAGCAGGACAGCAGGAGGGGAAAAAAGGCTTCAATTTGGGGACGGCAGGGGGACTGTGTGGGGATGGCAGCGGGGGTGGGGAGGGGTGTATTATACTATCACATAGTACTTGAAATGCTAGTTACGAAATGATGTATAATAGTATAAGAACTAATTATACCAAATACTTGAACATAGGAAAATTGCAACATACCCGATATAGAATACAGTGTAGTTGAACATTGAACATTGAATATTGAATTACCATTTACTATTAAAAATTCATATTTTCGGCAAATACAAGATTCTGATTTATATTATATCAAAAAGATCATAAAGATAATTACAATGAGTAGCAGATATCAAAACAAGTACAAAATCATGTCAAAATGTAGTAAAGGGAGGCCTCTAATCACACCCCCCAAGACAAACTCCTCATCATTGGAGATGTCCCTGGGACGGTCAAGGGAAGCCTAGGCATCCCTCGGATGTCCCCATGTCCCGGCAGCGACTTGGTGGCGGGAAGTGGGTGGCGGGAGGACACCAAGTCTTCAGGACAGGGACGTCCCCGATATGGGGACGGGGTTTGGGGGGGACGAGTCTCCAAGTTATAGTGTAAATAACTAACTAATGGTTAAATCCAACTCAAAATACTTTTGTATCCAATGGTACCAATGCATGTGTGCCCAATTACGACAACTTGCCTGATAATTCTGCATCCTCTGATGATTAAGAAAGTATTTCTGCATGCCCCAATACTCATGAACCCTAGAAAAGCCTTCATTCCTATCTTTTGCCAGAGACATTTGATAGCAGAAAATATTTGCAGATTAGTCAAATTATCTTTTCTAATATTACCAATCAAGGATTTTTTCTCTTTCGTTCATAGACTACAACATCTATAAATGCTTTGACAACCAATCTGTCAAATCATGGCCGCATCAGATGACTGTTTATTTCCCTAAAATATTTCAATCTTGAAGTTGTTTTGACATCAGACCTCCCAATCGGTTAAGTTGGAAAAAGTAGTCACCAAAGTACTTGCAGAAGCCCTAAAGAGTGGGTCAACTGGAATAGCAAATTAATACCAAGATTAGATTCTATAAGTATTAGAGCAGTAGTCTCTGTAGTTATACTTTTTAAAATGGAGTATTATGAATGAAATTTCTATAGAGACTATTCTGACGGTACCAAATCTTGAAAAAACAAGACTCTGGAGAATACAAAAAGGGACAGCTCTTAAACTTGGAGACTCTATTATTATTTATTTCTACCAAAGATGGCCTGTGCAAAATGTTTACAAATAAATTACACAATGTCTACGACCACTTTTGTTTGCTGCAGTGTATGCTTTCTCTCTCTCTCTCTGAAGCTTTCAGTGTGTATTCACCTTTCTGGAGGTGTTGTTATTGTATGCACACTTTTTGGAGCTATTGCTCTGTTCTTTTCTGTGGCTGATACTGCGTTTCTACTCTAGCCTGTTGCCTTGAACAACTTCACTGTTGTTCTTATTTGCTAATTAGCCTTTTTAATTTCTGCCCTTTTAAGTTTCCACCTACAAATAATTAATTTCACCCTGAAAAATTTGTTGTAGAAAACGTAGACACCCAATAGAGAATGCTTTGATTGAAATCTGTACAAATTAAGAGTTAGAGAAACCTATTAACTCTATCTCATTTTAACTGCTTCCCTCAGAGTCAAACTACATCAATGTATCCAAATTGATGATTAGGCATGTTTCAAGAATCATCCCCAAAAGATTGAATTCGAGGGCAGATTAGATTGCCTAAGAGCAGCTGATCCAAATATGGTCACGCAACATAAAACTTATGAAAAATGATGCCCCTGAAATTAAGACCTCTCAATCTCAATCAAAACAATGAAATAATAATAAATCTTTATGTTCAGCTTGAAAAGGACATAGAACCCAAATCAAGTTATGATGGCTAGCAATATTGCAGCTTAAAGTTCACCCAACTAAAAATTGTGTCAATCCATAGATGGAAAAACTTCATCAGATTCTAATTTTATGTAATACCATCAAGCTACAATTATTTTTCAGCATAAATGACACATGGAAAATTTTTGTTGTACTCATGTAGACAACTTTTATCAGAGAAAAAGTGCAATGTAACCAGCAAAATGCGCCAAATTAGACCCTGAGTAGCAAACAATCTTTATTTTTATAATACTACAGGTAATACTCAATTAAACAGCAGCGTGTGCTCTTTCATATTTTAGATATTAACAACAATATAACAACAAACTGATCCATTCAAAATTTGTATCTCTGTAAAAGGTATCATATATAAATTAACAATCAAACTTCAACACCTACAGAACATGAGCACCAAGACATTATCTACAAATAGCATAGAATGGTTAAGCCATATATGCCCCTATGGTTTCAGTTTTAAGCATACTCTGCATCTCTTGGGTGAATTGTATTTCAGCTTTTACTTCATCATACTTATCCATAATGAGCTAAATACAATTCTTCTGCTAGAGGTTATGGTATCATATAAATTGAAAACCCAGAATCTGAAGGATCTCATCAACTATAGACAGGTTGATAGCTTGTCCTCACAAATGTAAACATACTTGAAACCATGAAAACTGGAAAAGATAAATAGACAGGCCAATCCCTTTTTTATGAAAACAAATACTGGAAAGTTGAGATAACATTCAAAGGCTTCAAACCC
>MU225410.1:102376-122044 GCA_018584345.1 Thuja plicata
CTTAAAGATGAAATAGTATCCTTTGTTGGTGAGTTGAGAGGAAATGTCACAGTGGAAGTGACTCCAAGAGGGCCCAAAATTATATTACCAAGCATTAAAACAGTGGAAGGAACCTTCACACATTCATCGTGGACAAAAACACAAGGGACATCGGCTGGCAAACAAAAATAAATAAAAATGAAGATGTGAGAAATGTGAGCGATGTGCAGACATGAAATTAATGAAGCTCATGCCCCACAAATGAAGGTCGTGCCAAATCTACAATCATAATAAAGGCTCAGGAAAATATGCGAGAAGATACACTAGTTTCCATGTAGCAAAAATTGAGCAGGTGGTCGACATCGTACAAAACATAGCAATTATCAAATGCATGGAAAGATAAGATTTTAAAGGAGGAATGAAAGATACTCGTAACAAAGAAAAAATAGCTTGAAATCCCATCAAATTTATAGAACAAACATATCCAATATGCATATATGAGCCCGTGGCTACTCAGAAAAGAAGAGGGATTTCCAATTTTTTCTTCTTTTTAGAGTTCACAATACTCAAAATCTGAGAATACCCATGGAAATGATACAGTTCATAGGAAAATCAAAACCCTAATCTAGGTGTGCCACTAGCAGAGGAGTTCTCCAAAACAAAGAAGTGCAAAATGATAAATATACCAAATAACGCAATCATATATACCAAATCTGCAAGGGCAACCTATGAATACGTACAAGCTAATCATATTATGTGACGCGTAGGTATAGATGTGCAAATTTATAAATAAAAATATGGACTTACAAATGGATCACAGTCGAAACCTCGCGCTGAAAAAACAAACCCTCACAAACGTGGCGAAACAGTCGAAAATGCTGAAGACAACAAAACCTCGCTCGCTCGCGGTGAAACAGTGTAAAACATGGTGAAATAGTGGAAAACCCCATTCGCGCGGCTTATTCCGCTTTACAATCCCCACGGACTCGACGACACATCAAATGGGGTTTAAAAAAATGCATCTTCGGGGTTTAATTTCTAATTCCACCTATTTGGTGGGAAGATGATGCCGCCTGTTTTAGTGTTTAAACCCGGTTTTCGTCGATGAATCCCGAATTGCAACTTAGGCATACAAACGACGAATTTGGTGAAAATGGGAAGTTGCAATTCCAATTCCTCCCCACTTTCGCAAAACAAACGGGGCCTTAGGTGGGTGATGTCCCCTTTACGGCTGGCACCCTCGCCAATAATAAAGGTAGGGGATTTAGCTTTACTTTAGGTAGGGTGATGCTGATGCCTCGTCTGTGACAAGATTTATGCTTGGGTAGAATATAAAAGGTGTTTGGGTTCATGTTGGTATTTTCTTCATTATAATTTTTCTTATACGTTCAGCTATGGGCATAGATAAATAAGTTCCTTGTGGTCCCCACCTTTTTATGACTTGTTGGTTTCACATTGTGTTTGAGTCAGATGCAAAATGCAAGCGATAAATTTGACCATGATAGCAATGATTCTGCAAAGATGTTGTATTGATTTGTGGTACTCGAGGCAGGTTCTCCTACCACAATTCTCCTACTCCATGTATCAGAGAGGAGTATTCTACTTCAGAGACTATTGAAGCTTGTTGAAACCATATCTCACTTGGGATATGATGTACCTTTGTTGGATTGCATGTTTCACAAGTATTCAATTCTAAAATATATGGATCCCTATAAAAGTGGGCAAAATTTTTCAATAATACTGGAGGATATGTGATTAGTCCTCTTTCTTGTAGTAAGCTTTGTGCAATAAATCCAGAAGATCTTTCTTCTTCATGAATTCTATGAATGATCACATGCAGAAAGAAGTGATCAATTGCAATAGGCCTCTGTCACAACATTTCTACAAATGAGTTGAACAATTATTAAAAATCATACTAACAATGCAACAAAAATTATATTTAGAATTTACATTCAATCTGTAATAATAAATACTTAGCATTTACTTTAAAGAGAAAATCTATTATTATTTTTACTGTGTGATTTCGAGAAAATAAATTATATTTAAGTTAAATAAAACAAAATGCAAATGTATCATAATGATAAATGACAAACTCTTATTTGAACTCAACCTTACATAAAATAAATGTATTAATAACTATTCTTGTAGACGTTAATAACTATTTTTTGTATTGTCTGATTTCAAGAAAATAAATTATATTTAAGTTAAATAAAACAATTTTCAAATGTATCATAATGATAAATGTCTAACTCTTATTTGAACTCAATCTTACATAAAATATATGTATTAATAACTATTCTTGTAGATGTTTTGTTGAGCATAGTTAGTTTCTCACAATTGGAAACTGTACTAGTTTTTTTCTGAAGTTGAAGCATAAATATCAGTAATATTGGATAAATATTTAGTTCACATTTATTACCTTTTTTGTTATAAAATTTGAATTTATAACTATGCATTCCCAGTTCAGTGTACTTTAAAATAAGTCAATTAAAAGAGGTGTTGTGCTTACAATTAAGGTGTAGTGGCTGGAGTAGTATTTGATAATTTTGTCAAACGCATCTCCTCTTCTTTTCCTCGAGCTACATATGGGTTTTGTTGCATGCGGGCATATCTTTCAAATGTGAATGTTGGTTGGATGCGAAGGTTCCCAAGGTCTCAAACTCTTGAAATAGTTGTGAATGTAAGGCCTTGTCTGTCAATGTTGCCAATATCAATTGTAGCTTTTTGAAGTGTAAGCCCTTATTATTTGTATATTGTTATGGCCCATGCCATTTTTAATGGTATTTGGCAGTGCATTCCTCGACTGATTGGGATTATTAGAATATACTTTGGGTTGTTGTTGTCCCAAGGTGGACCCATGAACTTTTGAAATTCAACAAGAACAAACAGTGGTACTTGAGGTGGTTTTTCTCCATCATTGTATACAATTGCTTTTACTTGTCCAAGTGCACCATTGACGAGCCCAACTTGAACCCATATATTTGCATAGAGCATGACCTCTTGACCAATACACAAGAGGAACTTAGATTTATTCTTTTGCATTTGAGCAGGGCAATCCCTTAAGTTGTTCTGCATTGGATAGTGCAACTGGCTTTGCTAAAGATAGCAACATGTGTTTGTTATGCATTGAGACCATTTCATTTATTCAAAAGAGATGTATGGATGGGAGAAAAAGTGTGTGTTCATCTGATGCAATTGATGAATTTGTTCTTGACATTAGAAGCTACCAATCTGCAATTGTAGGTGTTGCATTCCATAAATTTGAAAGGAGTGCCCGGAATTGAATTTGAATAGGAGTTTCTCCTATGTGGCGGAAAATTTTATCCAGGGTAACAACAGTGTTGAAGTTGTGCCATAGTGTGCCACCATAGGATTTTGAAGCATACATTGGAATGTCTTTAACTGGTGGCAATTGCCTCAAGTCACCAAATAGAACAATAGAGCGTCCGCCAAAAGGAATTTGATTCTAAGTTGGGAAAGCTTGGCGTAGCCTCATGTAATTTTTTTCAAGTAGCTTAGGCCCTATGAAACTCATTCCATCTATTAGAATGTAGCAAATGTAGTACAAGCTCTCTTGGAAAGTTGCAAGAGCTTGTCCTTGTAGGGGTGCCATTTCTTTGATTGGTATTCATAGTGAGGAATGAATTGATGATGCTTGTATGTTGAACGTTGAGATGCATGTTGGTGCGAGGAGGAGCAATGACAATTGACCACTTGGGGCTGAGTTGATCAGCGTTGTCTTTATTGTTGTAATAAGGAGTCACTTTCCTGTGCATGTTGTGCCTTGTACACGTAGCTTAAGGGGCAATTCTTGGTCACTCGATTGTAGGTGTCATAGAGCAATTGCATATGATTTTTGTTGTTGTGTAGAAAACAAAGTTTGTGTATGGTTATTGTAAGTTTGGAGGACTTGAAACATGGTACAATTACTTTTATTGAAAGCAGCTGCTATTTTTTTTTGTGATTGATTGAATTCTAAATTTGCCCAATTATTGTTCAAGTCTATTTCATAGTTACCAAGCATGTCATTTTCATTTAGGTGGATAGGTAGACCTGTGTATAATCCTAACAAAACTTGCCATTCATTTGGTGTATTTTCATGCAAAATGTTTTCATTGCTTATTGGGCTATCAATTTCGTCTTCTTGTTCTAGCTCAAGATTGGTTCTACACACATGCAAGGATGGTATTGGTTTGAAAAATCCTCCCAATTATGTTTAATCTCACATGATGTTGATCTAATACTTGTTTGAAGGTTGCAGAATGGTTTGTATAGAACTAATTCACTCCAACAAAATGCTTCAAAGCTATTGTCTTCCTTTGAAGGGATGGTTGTGAAGCCTGCAGAGACTTGGAAAGTAGTTGTGGTGGGGCACTTTGTCTATTGGTTTTTTTTCCTTGTAGCATTGAAGGTCCATTGTTGGGTGACCTCTATAAGTGATGAGGACTCTAGTTGTGTAGGGCGTAAGATGTAGGATTTAATATAGTTGGGGTATGTTGTATTCGTTGCTAGTTTAATTGACCGTATACATTGTAGGTTTTTTTGGTTGTCATTTAAAGATACAAATTTCCTACTAGATATGGAGAGTGGAAGTTTGAGCAAGAGGTGGCAAGTTTCCTAGGAACCAATGTCACGGTCTACTAGGTTTACAAGCAACATTCTTTGAAAAGCAATTGGAGCTATTTTTTCATAGTCAAACCTTGTTGAAATGCGGGACAACATGGCATGATACGTTACTGATTTGTTTTCGGCCTTTGATGCATATTTTGCAATGTACTTTAGTCCTGCATCAATTGACAAGATGGGCTGGAAGTCTACATTGGCTCTCCAAATAGATAGTAGTTGTGGGTTGTGTAGGTTTAGGCGATCATCATTATGAGCTGGGATGTGGGCAGGCTGACCATTGTCAGTTTTGTAGAGTTTTGATTTGTCTTGTGTGGTCCAGGGTGCTTTGTAGCGACACAGAAGAGAAGCCCCTTTCATCCTTAGACATTTTTGGGGAGTACATCTTGTGTGTCATTGCACACAATTTAGAAGCTCGATGTAGTCACTGGTGGGGTTGGGAGAAGCAATAAATTGTGTGTCCATTAAACATGGATCATCAATAATTGATCGATGAAGTTTTTGATTCTGCAATTGAAGACTTCGTGGGTTCCATGCAGAGACATATCTATCAATAAAGTCAAGTGCATCTTGGATGGATCGAGTATCATTCCATTGTAATTTCCCAATGTCTAGTGTGTGTCATAACCAAATGAATCCATGGATATGTGCAGATCCTCTGTATTTCCACTCATACCTGAGAGTCTATTTCTTTAGTAATTATTGTGAGGTAAAATAAACTTGAAAGTGGAATGGAGGGGAATTTGTACCTATACCAATGATCTGTTGCACCTAGAAGCTTATCTAGGACCTCCTCACGGAATGTTGTGAATTTGTGGTGCATATAGAGTGCTGCTAGGTGGGGATTGTCGATTGTATTTTGTAACCACCATCTTGTTGCAGTGCTGGGGTTTGGTGGTGAGGTGGTTGGCATGACCTTGTGCAAGTCTGGCCATTTAGTATCTTTTGCATTGAGTGTGAAAAAGAGAGTTGGGCACCCTATTTGAATCACCATGTCAAGAAGCTCTCCTCGTTATTTAATCCAAAATGCTCGTGTGCCATGAATTGATGACCTGAATGGGATGACTTGGTTGGCAAGCTTGTCATCAGGCATGTCCTTCAACCTTTGATGCAGGTCATAAATTGATGTAGGTACCATACCATAAAGTTGTTTACGAACAAATACAGATGGTGTTGCTTGGCTTCGATGGTGCATAAGGATATTAAGTATGAAGTACCTAAATTATGGGTGCTTCCCAAATCTATTATCATGATACTAGTGCAAGAAGTGGTGAGCATATTCATGTAGTTTGACATCTTTTATACATTGTTGCTTTAAGTGCAACTTTGCCTTGAGGGTATAGAGTTGGAAATGTCATTGCAAACAACCCTTCTGTTGTGTATTTATTAATGGGAGATGTAGAAATGGATGACCACTGTATATCTGGAACTGGTTGGCCTTCCCCTAGGTGTAGTAATGATCGTACCTCTTCTATTTCTCTTCTTGCAATGGGAAGGTTTGGAACAAATGATGTGACTTGCATAATTTATTCTATTTGATCTTCATCAGTTGCATTTATTGATGTAGATGGACTATTAGTAGGATCTACATTTGAAGTGGTGGTGTACAAAAGGTCTGTAATGTCAGTGGAATGATTTGGAAAAGATGACAAAGCTGATTCATCTAACTGTACATCTCTGTAAGATGGGTCATTGTTTATTTTGTATTGTAATTCTTCATAAACACAGCTTCTACTAACATAGAAGTTATATTTTTGATGCCCAATATTTTCTTTGTTGACTATAATTATGTCCAATTCATCTACTCACCTTGGCAAGAAAGATGTTATTATGGTAATGTCCTGAGGAAAACATATTGTGTGCATGTTGTCTTTTATTTGGCCACCTCTTGCATAAGTAACCTGAAGAATAGGGTCAATTTTTGCAATCAACATCTCTTCAATTTGAGTAAGGAGTTGTAAACATTGAGGTTGTTCACTAGGGTCCATATTATTCCATTTTGAGAATCAATTTCCATGTTTTACTGATATGCATCTATAGCAATTGGTTGACTCATTTGATTGTCTTGTTTTAATTCCTGGTTATCTTTCCATGCAAACTTTGTGTGTTGTAACAGTAGAAAGGCTATCCAATTTGGAATAGAAATGATTCCTTTTTGTGCAATATTATTGAGAAAAATCTAGAGAGTATATCTACTCTAGTGGCGTGACCTGAGTGGTATTGTGTATTTGTGGTATATTTTCTTCTAGATGGATTCTTGCAGGTGACGTTAGTAGTGTACAAGAGGTTGTTGCATGAACAAGGGTTTGGCGGGTCTCTCTTTTTCTTTTGTTGATGATGTCCTTTGTAGCATGGTACCTTATTCTTCATTTTTTATTTCTTTGATAACGCTTGTCTTGTTCATTATCATTGGGTAAGTCCATTTATATATACGCCCAAGAAAGAGGATTTAATATAACTGAAATTAGTGTTTTTGCAATTAAATTCTTATATATTTTATAAAAGAAGTTGTTACTAAAATTGATGAAGAGGAAAATTATTTAAGAGTTGTGTTTAGAGGTATGAATATGTGTAGAAAAATTATAAGTAGAATCATTAATAGAAGTCCCAATCTATAAAAAAGTACGCTTATAAGTTTTTTTTATGATTGTATTTCTTTGTAACATTCAAAAGTAAGATATTAAAAATAACATGTCTAAGTATTGTATGTGTTTTTTTTGTTCTTGTTTAACTTTCCATGGCATATTTAAAAATATTATTGATTTGAATGGGAGTCTTATTTGAGGCAATCAAATGCTCTAGTATGATAAATGATTGTATGAGTAAAGAATTAAAAGAGAGTGGAAAAATACTATAGTGGGTACTTGTAAATGTAGTAAACATGTTATTGACAAATTTTCTTGTGTAACATTGGAAGAATTGGAACAAGAAAAGGTGCATACGTAATATATTTATTTGTTTTTGGAAATATAGTACATACACATGGTATTTCGCATTCTAAGCACAAACTATTTTTTGGTTTGTGGGAAACAGTAATGGAAAATTACATTTATCATTGTAGGGGATGAAAAACTTTCTATATAAAGAGTACTCTAGTAGAAGCTTTCAAATTTTGATATTTAACTGTGCATAATGAGATCCATGTGCCAATTTTATGCAAGCTTCAGGGCTCTAATGACAATGCTTTGTGTTTCTACACCCTAAAAAGGATTCATTTTGATGGTAAGTTCAAAGAGAAATTGACAATTTATAATATTGTCCAAAATGTACTTTGCAGCATCAGGCTCTGCTAGTAGGAGTTGGAAATCTTTTGTAGGTACTCCCAAAAAATTAATGGAGGGCCCTTCAAATGCAGTTACCTTCAACAATTCTCTTGTAGCATCTTGTAAGTCCATCTTGAGCATGTAGCTATAGCCACAGTTAGAGAGGTCAACATAACATTTGGGGCACTAGAACTTGTTTGTTGAGCAGTGAACAACCTTTTTCTTACATTTCTTGTTGTCCACTACTAGTGGACATGAAAGGTAGTAGAACTTGTCCAAATGCAATTTAGTGATTTTTTCTTGTACACAAATAGGCTATGTGTTGGATAATTCTTTGTTGACAATAGTAGAGATATCTATTGGATCAACAAACTTGGGTGGGTAGCTATGGCCTTTTGACAAGGATATAGAGGGTTGGTCATTCCCTACATTTGTATATCATATTTTTAATGCAGATGCTTCAGGAAAAGTAGGATTGATTATAATAGAGGTTGAAAAGGTGTTATCAAGTTTTTTTCCATTCCATGATATTAGACGTGCAGATTTGATCAAAATTATTATTGGGGTTTGTTGGGAGAACATATCACAGATTTGTTTGCCTTCAATTTCACAGTGGCGACCCCATAGTGTGATATCTATGGAACAGTTTGAAATGTCTTTTATTGTTGTTGTGCATTTCTTAGTGTCAGTTCCATTTTTTTTTTGTATGGTTGATGGAGGAGTTATAGATACAAGTATCCCTATGACATCTACTAGGGAGTTGATGAGAAATGTATCTAGTGAATCTATGCTCTTAAAATGGAAGCAATTCTTGGGTATTGTAGAGTTTGGACATGTGGAAGGAGTTATGATTGATGAGATTAACATGACTATTTCGTACAGGTTTGTTGAGCTGTTAAATTTTGTGTCTGCAAGTTTTTTGCGGCCACCAAAAATTGTATAGAGAACCATGGTGGACAACATCGTAGAACTCATCTATGAGCTCATTAAAACAAGTTACATGGATTCTAGATGTGACTTTATCTATGAATTCAAAACCAAATACTTTTCCTTCACGAGTAGCATTTTTTATTCATGGATTGGTGTTTTTCCTAATGATCAACCCTCAATGGACCAATGCCTATGATATGGAGTCAATGATTTAATGGGGAGTAGTTGAAAAGGAGCCAAATTTTGTACAGAATACTCTATAGTTGAAGGAGACCCTAAGGCATGGTCAAAGGTAGTGAGTAACCTGAAGGAGTGGAATTGGGCTTCCAACTATAGGTCCATTGTTTGAGAAGATTTCAAAGTCTTCGATTAAGAGTGACATATACAGAAAAAAGAGTGACGATTTAGGAAGGAGTTTTAGTTTGGAAATTAAGAAATTTAAGATGGTAGTGTTAAATAAAGAGCTTACATGAAGTTATGGAGCATCTTGCATGAAAATTTATTGAGGAAAATTATTGAGCCCTTCACCAAAGCCTCTTCAATGACAAGATCTTTGAATTTGTCTAGCAGTAGTGCAGAATGGGTGTGTTCACCATCAGAGAGGTCCAGTCGGTATTTGGTAGATGTAGAATGTGTTGTTGTATAGTATGTATAGATGTAACTTGTAAGTATGGATTTGTAATAGGCGTGCCTACAAGAATCTTAGCAAGTGCGCCTATTGATAAAGTCACCATCATGAAGTATACTCTAAAAGGAAACAAGTAACATGCAAGTGCGGGTAAATTATTTGGTTAGGTGGTGGAAGACTTAGTATTAAAAAAATGTAGATCAATTTTAGGTGAAGTAGTTTGAGCACGTTATATTCATATAGATGTTTAAAAAAATAAACAACACGTTGTTAGTTGAGTTGTTGATCTTTCCTTCATTTCCCTAGGTCAAAAATAAATGTGCCCGAGGAATTACGTTAGTTTTGTTTTGTAAAAAAATGCATTGTATACCATCATCTCTCTATAAACAAGCCAATTGAATAATAAACAAACTATGAAAAAGTAAACTCTTTAGAGGAAAACTTAATAGAAAGACATTGATTTATTTATTTTTTGTACCAAAAATTACATTTACGTCTATAGATAGGTTACATAGTGCAGAAATAGAAGCTTGTATATTTACAATATATTTTCTACATAAACGAGTGTTCTTGAACTACTTAGTGGAAGGTAAGACAAATGATCACTTTGTGTTCAAGTACATCTCATCTGCCTCAATTATAGAGGGTGTTGCACCACCTATGTAATATCAATCATAATACATCTCTTTCATGAGGGTGCAGAGGATTTCCAACTCAGTACAACTATCTTGAAGTGTATTGACATGTTTTTCTTCGACAAGTGGCAATTGGGATTCAACTTTGAAGTTCTGCACAATATCATGACAATTGGTTGACAAAATTGTCGATAGAGACTGGACAGTGGTTGCAAGATTTGTTGGCTGATTCACTGAGCAACATGATTCTTGTAGTATTGTGGCTACTACAATTGGAGTTGAGGGGCTACTAACATTTTTTTGTTGCGTCTCCACTAACGACTTCAATGATTTCATGATTATTCATGTTTGTTGTCTTTTCTTGAGAGAAATGAATGTAAATATGGTATAAGTTGTAATTCTAAGAATAATCATGGTGGGAAAAAGTTTTCCCTTGCATAAATAAAAGTATTTTAAATAAATATACCAAACAAGCATTTAAATATGATCTTAATTTGCAGCGGGAATAATGGGTGATAAAAATCTTAGATTTAATTTTATATTACAGATTTTCATAAAGATTGTTCTATTAGTCATTCCTGAACCAACATCTTAGATTCAGGGGAAAAAATTGATCGTAATTTATGTTTAAAAAGCTAAGATAATCAATGTTGTATTGCCATTAACCTTAATCTTAAGACCATAACCTAAGTTGTAAACAACCCTGACCATAATCATGACTTAAATCGTATCAATTATTCTAACCCTAACCATAATAGAAACACTTAGTTTAGCAAAAAAATTATTCACATTCCAATATATACCCTCAATCATAACCTTCAACCTAAGTTACATCCTAATTCTAACCATTATACTAAAAATGATGTAAGCCCTTACCCTAATCATAATTATAACTCTAAGCCTATTCACAGCCCTAACTCCAACCCTAACATGATCTCTACCCCAAACATTAAATTGCAATCTTAAACAACATCATAAATCCTAACCCTAACCATGGTTTAAATCTAAACTCTTATCCTAACCCTAACCCTAAATATTAATCTTAATCTCTACTCGTAATTATAACGATCATAATATAAACCTTAAGCCAAATCATAATAGTTATGGTAACCCCTAATATTAATTCTATACAAGATCATAACTCAAACTCGAAGCACAATCCTAGACTTAAACATGACATAAATTTAGGAAAAATAGATTCAAGCCTAATGTGAGTAAGTTAAAAAATTAAAAATAAGAATATTTGTTTAGTTGCAACAAAACTTATAAAAGAGATTATAAAATATATTTTTCACACTTTCCTTTCAACATACAAGCTAACTTTTATTACGCTGTTTAATCTATATTAAAAATACAACATAAAAACACCTTTTTAATAATTGGGAAAAAATATTACTCCACTTCAATCAATGACTACATTTTGACTTTTGTGCACATAACAAATTCGTTTATGTTAGCTTTAGGCTCTTAAGTCACAAAAGGAAGAAACCTAAATAAAATCTTTAAAATGTTTAATAGCTTAAGATGCACAAAATTAAGGTGGGTACCTAATGGATCCTTTCCCCTAATTTACTAATATTTGTTTAGAGATTTGTATACTTTTATGTTTAATCAATTATTATTATTAAGCTAACAAAATAATTATAACTAGTTAATGAGATTTTGTTGCTTTAAATCAGGATAATTATTAACTATCGTCAAGGACTCAGATTTTAGGAAATGGGTTTCTAAAGCTAATTTGTTATGGTTAGGGCTAGGGCTTAATAATAAAAAGATAAATAATTAAACATCAGAATTCAATAAAAATTAAAATAAAATAAATGAAATGCAAAGTAAAATATATCAAAATATAGAAATGATTCTTTATTTTCTAACAAATAAATAATCAATTTTTTAATTTAATGAATAATTCAATAAAGAAATACAAATAATATCTTACTTAAAATATTAATAAAATATATATCTAGAAATCCATGTGTGACGGGGACGGGGGAACGTGCAGAAGGTTATCTCCTGAACTCCATGCCAGTTGATGAACACAAATTCTGGGTGGTAAGCAAGGTTTTTTGATAAATGCAATGCAACCCAAACTGGGGTAATAGCAAATAGGGGCCGAAGGAATTCAAGATGAAAGCGCAGAAGGTGCTTTTTCGGGTGTGCGGGTGTTTTTATGTGGCGGCATTTCAAGAAGCATAACCGGTGAATGAGTAGCAGGTCTAAAGCCAACCGGTTTTTTAAGCAAAGGAATGATGGCGTTGGGTTCACCTGGAAGGTTTTTTTGAAAAACCCGGTTGTGTTTAAGTGTCATATCAATGTAATGCACTTTATTGTAGGTTTTGTGAGATGGGCTTTTTGGAAAACATAATTGTAATGGGGACTGTTATCGATAGCTGGAGAAAGCTAAAAGACATGTAATCTCTCTTTATTTTAATAAAATACCTAATATTACCAACCAAAAAAAAATCATTATATTACAAATACTACTAAAATGAGTTGAATAAAAAATAAAATCAATATTATCAAATAAAGAAATATTAGTACATTTAATCTAAAAATAATTATATTGCTAAATAATTTATCTTTTTTAAAACTTAAATTGAACTTCCAATCAAATAGATAAACAATATTTAAATTGTTAAAGCTAAAATGTTATCTCTTTTTTATTAAAAGTAAGTAAAATCAAACAATTTAAACTACAATTTATTTGTTAAAAATTTAGTCTTTTAATGATATCAAATTTTCACAACTCATTATGTATTATTGTGAGGAATGAAATAAAATTACACATGTTAAACTACTGAGATGGCCACCATCGATGAGTCATCAACTTAAAACTGAGCATTTGATAGCACGAGCTCATTCAAAAGCCATTTCCACTTGTTCGCATTATCAAAAAAAAATCCTTTAATGGTTGGTGATTGGGTTTCGATCCAAAAAAATTGCTTCTTGACAATACAACATTTGGATTTTTTTTTTGTTTTTATTGTTTCCTTGGAATCATTTTGCATCAGATTGTGTGATTTAGATGTGCATCCTAGTTTTTGTCTCCTAATGATTGAAAACAATGTGAGCTCCATCTGATTATCGAGATGAGAATAGTAAATAAATTAACTGAGGGAGATTTTATGTTACTTAGGTTTCTCTAGTAGTATGCATGGTATGCTCAAACATGTAATGTTGTACTCCGAATGTTGCATCACTTCTCTGAGTTTTGCAATTCAGATGTTGTAAGGTACCTCTTACATTTTGAACATATTTTGTTGTATCCTTATCTGCCTATTGAGGTGTATCTATGAAGTAAATGCTCATAGTCAAATCCTGGAAATTCAATCAATGCTTTAAATGTTTAATTTTTCCCATCTAATATAAGACATTAATACTTATCTTCTTAGTTCATAAAGCTTTATTCAAAATGTTTTCCCTCTAAGATTTACAAATACAAGTATAATGAGGAAAGGCTTTGACTCTTCTTAGTAATCATTAAAGTTTATATTTTGTAATATAACAGTACCATCTAAAAAAATTAGGTGAAATTTTTTTTGTATCAGAAGCTAAGATCCATCGTTCATAATTCTTATCAGAAGCTAAGATCCATAGTTCATATAGTATTAAAATGACTTTGTATTGCTGATTAGTTTTATTCAAAAATAACTCTATGTTTTTTTTCATCTAGATTCATTAAATACATATACATATAGATGTATTTATCTAGATTCATTAAATACATACAAAATTAATTCCATAAACAATCTTTCTAGTAAGCTTAAAACACCTGATAAATATGATTTTAAAATAATTACAACAAAGATATCAAATTTATTGAATTTACAAATGGTATTGCATCAGTAGTCCCAGTACAAAACTTACACAGATTATAGATGAACTTTCATACTATGCAAGAAGCTATAATAGCCCATGAATTAAAGTATGTGAAACATTTTCTACAACGCTAGTAGCATCAAACAAGAAACCCCCATTTTCCCATCAATAAAAGTAGTGGGAAACATTTTCTAAAGAAATCCCTATTACCCCAATTTTTCATGAATAAAGTGATGGGAAACAATTTCTACAACGCCAACAACAAAAAACTAGAAGGAAAAAAGAACCCTAACAACCCAATTTTCCATGAATAAAAGTATTGGAAATTTTTTTTGAACAAACAAGAAGAACCAGCAGCAGAAAAACCCAAACACCCCAATTTCCCCCCAATCAACTCAAGAACGTTTGGGGTCAGTGGCCAGAAAAGCAGAGGCAAAAATAGCCTTTTTAATCTGCCCCCGCTATGGAGGAGCCATGTTCCCCTTTCTCTTCTTATCGTGGACTATGGAGTTCGGCTTCAAAATAAATCCCTAAAAATTTAAGAACTTTTAAAACATTTCAAAAACCAAGTAAAATAGTAAAATATTAATGTTGGCAGGTTTTTATTGGATGGTGGAGAGGCATTCCAATTTTCAATACAAGAGACAACATCAACACCAAGATAGGCCTAAATAACAGACATCTTTGAAGGATGCAATAATTAATTAGAGCAGGGTATTCAAGCTTAGGGAAAAGTTGATGGATTATCGTGCAACAAACATGTGTCACTGCATGTAGAGATGACTTGTGAACTATCTGCTACGGCCCGAATATGTTTAATTTTGTAGTTTTTTGTACAGTCTGAACTGGAAAAGAGTTGAATTCCGGAGTGGAATTGAGCTATTATGTTGTAATTGAAGAAGATCACATGGGTCCAAGAATACGTGGGTGTGATAATGAGGGCCTCCATTCTTGAATTGTATTTGCATTCTGCATCTTATTTGGGTTTATTTTGGTAGGAGATGATGTAGGCTTTCCTTAGTGTAGGAAAAATTTGTGTGGTGAATTGGTTGGGTTCAAAACCCCAGGGGATGGATGGCTTTGAGCTTTAGCTCAATGACAGGGTTGATCCAGCTTTACAAGTTACAATGAGAAGATGGGGGTGTAAGTGTTGTTGGTGCTCAGTTGTATGCAGTACGAGTCTGAGTGGGTGTAGCTCTATTTCAAGGGGAGGTGAGCCTTCAATGTGGGATTTTTGGATGTTAGGATCTCCAATTCAACCATATTCCACCATGATTGTAGGACAAGCATAAGAGGGAATGGAGGATTGCATTTTTTGGATATCTTAGAGGGAGGCCATTTTTCAGGGGCTAGCAAAGAAGAAGAACTTATAGAAAGGAGGTATGTGTGTGTGTGTGTGTGTGAAAGAAAGTCAATGTATAAGGGTAAAGTTGCTTTTGGTTTGGTAGGGAGCTTGATGTTCTGTCCAAGCTGCCTTCTTGTGTTGTTAATTTCTGAGGTTTTGACTGATTGTAATAGCTTTATTTCAGTTGTTTTATGCATGTTAAGTAAAAATGTTGCTAATCAACATTTGTTTACAAATTTCTATTTTTCTCTTGCTATATTCCTCTTTTATTGTCTTGTAGCTATGAATGACTTTACAACAATTGTTTTTGTTTGTATTTATGAATTTATAATCTGATTATAATTCATTTCAATATACATATAAAATAAAAACCTATTATACTTATGATCATATTTTTAATTTTATTGCTAACATGAATAGTAATATATAGGTATTTGTTTCTTGTTTGTATCATATATTTATATCGTATGTATATTATTTTGAAAAATAGGTCCACAATGGTTGATAAACACATCACAGGGAGCCCTTTTCTTCATTGCCTCTAATGATGAGGCAGATTTAAACCATGACACAATTTCCTCAAATGTGTTGCTACTCTCATTCGCCATTGTGATGCAAGTGAGTAAAGGAGAGATCTTAATGAATAAACGAGAAAAAGAGAAACGCAGGAGGAGGAGGATAAAATAGAATGGTAAAGGAGTGAGTAAATTAACAATCCAATCAATGAGGGGCTGAAATTTTTATTACCAGTCCAACAAATAGTGATAGAAATTATATGAGATGAACTAGGTCCTTAAGAAAGATGACATAGTACAAATATTATCTTACAGGTAATTCTCCAGTCCGCGAATTGGGATGGAACTCATTATACAGAACGGGCAATATATAATGAGTGGCCAGTGTTCATCATTCGCGGGAGAGGCGGCTTACAAAGAAAAAGCAGATTTGTATTCAAAATCGGTGGGCTCAAATCGCCCCTAGGAAACTAATTTTTTTTTTACGGTTAATAAGATCTTTCGAAGGTGCACCGTGCAATCATGCAGGGGCCTAAATTTTTCAATTATAGTTTTTCTTTATTGAGGTCTTGACTACAACACAATTTCATATTTAATGGTTGTCTTTTGGAGTTTTCTTGGTAATGATGTCGTCCAAAAATCCACCAAAGCATACAACGTCTGATATAAAGGATCTTAATGAATAGTGAGAAGCAATAACTAAGTCAAAGACATTGCAGAGGTGGTCATAAGATTACAAATAAACTTCAAATTTGAATAAAAGAAGACACGATAATAATTTCTATGAATATATATATTTTTATTAATATAACATTGCATTCATTGTTGTCTGAGTACTCACCTTTGTAACATGTACTATATAACACAAATCCTTGAAAGAGATCTAGTCCACGCAAATCCTTGAAAGAGATCCAGTCCAGAAACTTCAAGATTTTCTAACTTCCTGTGCAAAAAGAGCTGTGAAACAAGGGTTGTGCGGAACAATCTTTTTATAGACTGTGAAGGTCGTTAACATGATGAGGAGGCAGGGGAATCTTAAGGTGGTCAATAGGATGAGGACGTAGTTGTGCAGTATTAAAGGAATAGGTATTATCGCTGAGCTAATCTAGACATAGTACACGCTATTTACTATCCTTCTTTAAAGCTTTAAAGACCAACATACAATCCAATTTGAAATTGGCGAACAACTCTTAGGTTTTGCATTGATTGCTAGAGGTCATTTGGGCATCTAGTACGTCTAGAGCATTGATTACCATTTTCTTCACGAAGGCTCCAAAAAATCCACCTGCTACTCCACATCATGTCCCAAACGACGGAGGAAGGCATCAACATCCAAGAAGCTTTGAATGGAAGTCACTCTCCTTTTCACCAATAGCAACCGTAGATCTTCAAATACAGGTCGGGGCTTTCCAAGATGGAAATGCCTATGGTGTAAAAATTGATGAATATTTTAATGTAATAGCTATTCTAATTTTAAATAGAATTATAATTTTTAATATTGTTAAAAAATGATAAGTTAAAATTTTAAACTTAAAAAATAATGATAATTTTAAATAGAATTCTAATTTTTAATATTCTCGAATAATGATTAGTTTAAATTTTAAACTTAAATATAATGATAATTTTATATAATATTTCTTTACTGTTTATCAATTTTTTTTGATAAACAAAGATTTACTTAAATTCACAAGAATACAAATGTAATTAAATGTTTGAATAAAATAAATTTAAGAAATAAAATCATTTAGTGGTTACAATGAGCTATGGTTAACAATTTATTTAACTTTAAAGTATGGCTTTGTTAGAGAAAAGATTTAAATAAATTGGTCTACAATTTATTTATTCTAATGTGACCAATTTTTTTAAATCTTTTTTCTAACAAAGGCGTACTCCAGAGTTAAATAAATTATTAACCATGGCTCATTCTACTCCCTAAATGAACAAAATGCAACTTTACCGTAATGAAAATTTAATTTCATTGTAGAGTAAAAAAATATTATATAAAAAGTTTTGAATCATTATATTTAAGTTTAAAATTTAAACTTATCATTATTCAAAAATATTAAAAATTAGAATCCTATTTAAAATTATCATTTAATTATTCAAAACTTTTTATATAATATTTCTTTGTGATATTGCTACCAGAATTCAAGTGTGTAGTTTTTTTTGAGTCAAACTCATTGACCCATGTTTCACGAGTAGTAGTTCACACGAACCCATCTCTCATGACAATGAATGGAACACAAATATCTCCTATTTATAATATTTCTTTACTTGTTTATTAATTGATAAACATATATTTACTTAAATTCATAAGAAAACAATTATAATTAAATTTTTGAATAAAATAAATTTAAGAAATAAAATCATTTAGTGGGTACAATGAGCCATGGTTAACAATTTATTTAACTTTTTTGTATGTCTTTGTTAAGAAAAAGAATTAAATAAATTGGTCTACAATTTAATTATACTAATGTGACCAATTCATTTAAATCTTTTTGCAACAAAGGCAAACTCCAAAGTTAAATAAATTATTAACAATGACTCATGAACAAAATTCAACTTTACTATAATGAAAATTTAATTTCATTGTACAGTAAAGAAATGTTATATAAAAAGTTTTGAATTGTTATATTTAAGTTCAAAATTTTATCAATATTCAAAAATATTAAAAATTAGAATTCTATTTAAAATTATCATTATTTTTTAAGTTTAAAATTTTAACTTATTATTGTTTAAAAATATTAAAAAATAGAATTCTATTTAAAATTAGAATAACTATTACATTAAGATAATCATTAGTTTTAAATAGAATTCTGCACTGCACACCAAGTGGGTTCCATGAAAGGAAATGACGTCATGCAAAAGAAATTCAATGTTGCACACCACACGAGGCATAGATTACTGTTAAGGGCAGGCTTTGATTTGACTGCTATAGGTATAGCACAGGCTACGAGGCAGTGCAAATATTTGGCCCCATAGCCATTGTTGGGAAAGCACCCCCTAACCAACCGTTAGGGGTCTAATAAATGTGATCTTTTTGTCATGTTGACCCCCCAATTATTATTATTAAAGGAGCCCCAAAAATGATAACACATGTACCAATAGCCGATCACACATGTACTACTAGTCGATCATTTTTTAGCTTTTTTGGCTGGTAATTGGCCTATCTTTGCACCACTATTGGGACATTTCATTAACGACTATTGGGACATTTGGCCACAAGTACTGACATTTTTGAGTGAATAACTATTGGTGCAAGAACATAGCAGGTATCAGGCGACACTTTGAAATGGTCATTTTTTTACCACTCTATGTTCGACGGTCTCTACAGAGAGATCTGTGAATACCCAAAAGATGAAACCTTAGTTTTAAGTAGCTAACTCGTATTTGAAGATATATTGAAAAAATTGTCAAAATCTGACATACGGTTTAGGATTTGTAGGTGCACGAAGTTAGGGTGTGTGACTAGTGGTCCTTTCCCCTAATTGTTTTTTCTTAACAAACCATTTTTTCCATGGATTTATTTTCATATTTTGTATTAATTTTTTATAATCAATGGTTTTTTATATTTATTCCCTGAATATTTTTCAAATTTATATTTTGTTATCATTATATTGTTTACTAAGGATGTGTAATATGTTTAAATTACACATTTATTTTTAAGAAAGTTATGTTTTTTATTAGTTAAGCAGCCAAACAAGGGGGTTGACCCTTACAAGAGTTATAGCCAAAGGGTTGTCAAAAATCAGGAGCACAAACAAATGTGCAGGAGTTACAACTGTTAGATAACTGGGGGGGTGAATTAGTGGCCTTAAAAATAATTCCAATAATCCAACCACAACTTATATCACAAATATAATATCTTCTAATTATCTTTAAGCCCTTCAAGATGTATGCCTTAAATAACTTTAACATATATATATATATA
>MU225410.1:136761-151111 GCA_018584345.1 Thuja plicata
TATATATATATGTATATATATATATGTATATATATGTATATGTATATGTATATATATATGTATATATATATATATATGTATATGTATATGTATATATATATGTATATATATATATATGTATATATATATTGTTTATCTTTTTCTATCCTTTATCGAGTAGCAACAATTACTTAGTGTTTACCAACCAATCCAGTTTTAGTAATGTGTAAAGTAAACTATCAACGCAATGAAAGAAATACACATTTGACACATGGATTTTAACGTGGAAACCCTGTTAAGGAAAAAACAACTCGGGATCGGTAACCCAAAATTTTCACTCTTCTGAAGTGAGCTTGGTGAAGAGACAACCTTGTTAAAGGTTGCAAACACATTGTTAAGTGCAGCCTTGTTAGAGGATTCAAAGCTAACAGTTTGTCTTTGACCTAGAATTCACTATGTTGTCAAAAAGAAAACCTTTTGATACTCTTGAGTATCTCAATACATTAAGGATGGTTAAATCCCACTCGGTTAAGAGATTTTCTAAATCAATGGTTAAACTGAAACAGTAAATGATCTGTTCAATAATACAACTTTAACTTGTAGATTTTTAGATCTATTGTTAGTCCACAAAATACCTCTTTGATCAATGTTCTATTCAATTCCTTTTCTCCCCTTATTTATTCTTTCTGCTCGGTGAATGCTCTGTCTTTTGTTGCTCGGTGTCTGTAGAATTTCTTTGGCTCTGTTCCTCAGTCGCTATGATCAGATCTGCATGAATAATTCTATCTTCATTAGAATTATATTAGCATTTCTCCTTTCATAATGAATTCCTTGTCTCTTTATATAGACATGATTTCACCATTCAATCTTCTTGTTTTCATCGTAGATCACTTTCTTGATCCACAATTCTCGCCATGATTTCCTTTATTTTGTAAAGCTCTAATTTAGTCTTATTCCACAAATCTCTCCTTGTTAAATGTGAATAAAACTAGCTTTAAATCTCCTTCTTATCTTTAGCTTATCTAATCGATGAAAATAAAATAATCAATCAGTTAACTCTAAATATAGCTCTACCAGCTAAGTAGTTTTGTCATTTTCTAAGTCCAATTAGTTTAGTTCAAATACTTTAGTTGTGCTCAATCAATGGCTTCAGTTATGTTCGATAATCAACTTCAGTTCTACTCGGTAATCACTTGCTCGGTTTACACTGTGAACTGCTCTACTCAGTGTTCACTGTAAATTATCACTTGATTTATATATTGTAACACCCCAAAATTGGCATCTTACAACCCTAACCAATTTTGTTGCATTTGTCATTCTTATGGATCATCAAAGTCCTATTGTACTAGGCAATTCTGAGTTTTGACCGACTCTACTCGACCTGAGTGTCAAATGCAGAAAATCCTAAATCTGCATCAATCATAACATTATATTTAATTTCTAAATATTAATTGGCTAAACAAACCTTATGATTGAATTAATTTAATTATAAAGTCCTAGCACTTTAATTAAATTAAATTCACCCCTTTTAGCTAAAACACATGAAAATGAATTAAATAATATTTAATTATTAAATAAATATCCTCATTTCAATAATTGAATTTAATTATTCAGATAATTGAGAAAAATATTTTTATGAGGTCATACTTTATTTATTTAATTAAATATTCTCTCAAAAATATTCTCTTCAGTTCAGAAATAGAAGTTTTGAATTAACTGTGCTTTAAAGAGAAAGAAAATAGTTAAATCAAAGAAAGAAAACAGTTAAATCGAAGAAAGAAAACAGTTAAAGCAAAGGGAAAACAATTTATTGTTTTCTTTTAAAGAAAGCTTTCTATTTTTGAACTGGCTTTTCTATCTGTTTTATTTCAAAAAGGAAACTTTCTATTCTGAGCAGGCTCTCAATCTATAAAAGAGCTCCCATTCCTCATTCAAACCCCCCTGAAGAAAATATGCATTGTTAGAACAAAGAATTGCTGCTTCATTTTGGTTGATAATCTCATTTTACATTTAGCTATCATTTGTAATAGAATAGCTTCATTTTCTTAGAATAATCTCATATTTCTAATCATGGCATAGTTTAAATTCATTTAGATTAATCTTGCATCTTTCAATTCTTAGATTAATCTTGCATTGTATTGCATTCATGAAGAAAAATCCTTCATTCTTAGATTGTTCTATGGTTGTGAGACTCTCGTTCTGAGAGCTATTTCGAAACTCCGTCTAGATAGAAGGCAACAGGTCGAATCATACAGGCATGCAGGATGAATAACTCATATTCATTTCTATTTGTGGCTGATGAACAAGGACTGTGTTGAAGTGTATGGTTGAATAGCAAGGCCAAATTTTACCACATACATTTCTGGCACCCACCATGGAGCAAAACATCTATTTCTGTCATCACATTTGAATTAGTTTTGAAAATCTTGGGATCATGTTTGTACTCTAATTTTGCAGGTGAAATAACGCATTTCATCTTTATTTTAGTGTGGAGCAAGTTCAAAAATTTCTTCTATCTTCTATCTATTATTCTCTTAGTGTCTTTTAAGCTCTCATTTTGAGCCAAATCTGACTGCACCATTGCGTCCAGAACATCATTTTGGTTGAAAATGACTGTAAACATGCCTATACTTGTCAAAAGTTAAATTTGTGGCAAAAACATTTTTCCCAAGGAGGTCGTACAACCCATTACATGGAAATCAAGGTAGATTTGGATTTTTCTACACGCAGCCCGAGGCAGATTTTCAAAAAAAAAATTAGATTTTTTTTCACTATGTTAAATTTGATAGCCGTCAAACCGTCATTCCCCATGACCTTCTGTGACAGCCACGAAACTATCAAATTTAAACTCGTAGGTTGATGACATTAGTAGGGTTTGAAAAAATCTTTAGCCTTCACCATTGAGCTTTTTGAAATTGCAGTCTAACTTTAAACAATCATATCTTGCTCATTTAAGGTCCAAATTGAGTGCAGTTTTTTTTTTTTTTGGTTAGAATTGTCTGAATATTTCTAGTTTTTTCTTAGTTTATGGATTTTGGTCATAGATTTATCATAAATTGCAGGTTTTATCACTGTACCTATCTAATCCTCTATTTTGCAGCTTCCAAAGCCTCGTACGGGCTCATACGGTAACATTTTTTAGTGAATTTTTTTTTGAAAGTGCATGATTTTCTATCTACTTTTTGAGTATGTGATCTATTTTCTGATTTTCTAATTTTGATAATGTGGACTAATCTTTGGCTTTGATTTTCATGTGATTATCTTTTGCGTATAGCCTAACAGTGGTTTGCAGAACGTTATCCAAGAAGAATAAAATACAAACTACTCACGAATTGGTTTTGTAGGTTGCCTTTGATCGATAGAACACAAAAAATTATGCTTGCATCTTATTTTTTATTTCTTAAAATAGGAACCCACATGCAAGACTTCTTAAAATGAACATTTGTTTGATGTTTTGGAGATGAAAATAATGTCAGGAAACTATGCTCTCGCCCTTTTGGGATGATCAGAAATCCAGAAATATTATTGTCATTTTCTTATTTTGCTTGAAGTGTCTTCTAGTTTTGTAAACCCAAGGAATTGCATGGACGTATCCTCTCCCCTCGCCTTCATGGATCTTGGGTGTAAGAGAAATTCATACAAATCCTTTAGCGTGGCTACCTCCCGAGTGCTTTAATAGAGCCAGTGAGAGTGGATTGCCCAACCGATAACAGGCTAAAGCCAAGCCCTTCCAAACCGGTATATACAAAATGTCATTGTGATTAATGTCACAGTGAACAGGTGTCAATTTTGCTATGTTGATAGAAGATCTCCCTCAGTACCCTTGTGGTGCGTAAAAACCTACAGAACATAACTTCTATAGGCTGGGAGGCCTCCTTAACGGAGCTAATCTACCACATGTATAGCCACCTGAACGGATGCCCTTACCACACACTTTTGTTATAGTATCCACAAACCCTCTATCTGTTGGCGTGGAAGGTCAGAGACTGACTAAGATGCCCCACACTTTTATAGCTCTTAGTAGAGACAACATCCCTTTGGGAAGAAATTCCTTTGGGGTTCAAAGCTTGGTGTTCCTGAGAAGTGAGTGCACATGTAAGGAGGAGCCTGTGCCTCCAAGCTTCTAAGTTGTCTGTTATGAGTAAGCGTAGCTGAACTTCAGTTCAAGTGGGGATTCAATAGATACTTCCCTGGCTATCCTAGGATTGTGATGTGTCTATTCTATTACAACAAAAAATCTCCATGATGTGTTTTGTGTGAGTGTTTACTGAAACAACAACAAGAACAACAATCAAACGATCTAGAAAACTGTAAACTTTGGATATTTTCCTATCTTGTCTTGTTTGAAACTTTGCCAAAACTCTGTCAAAACTCTGTCAAATTTGTTTCAAAAACTTGTCAAAACTTGGTCTTTCATCAGTCTATCCTACTACATTTAGTCTGTTATGAAATTTGCGCTGTCATAATGCTTCTGCTAGTTCACATGCAACTGCAATATGTTGTTAGTCCAACCTATCGCTATCTTGAAATTTGATGTTGTTACACTTGTCCGATCGACCAAGTCCCTTGTTCAATCTTATCATCTTTGTCTGCATTGTCATTGTTATGAGTTGTGAGAGTACGTTCATTAACCTTGACTCAAGATCAGAGTCTTTTGCTATCTCCTTCTTAGTTGGACATTTATCTCTTGGTCTCTTTGGTCTTGGACTTGGATAACACTTTAGGTATCATCACAGTGTCGGTCAAGCAAATCAACTTATCTATGCCTGTGCGAACTAGAAGTCATTTTAAGGAACTCTGGAAGTCTATCACCTTGCTATCCAATTCTATATTCTATTGTGAAGGTTTTGTCCAAATCTTCACAAATCTATACTTTCATCAACATCATCACTAGTCTGTCTTTGACTGCAATCTGACTTGTTGTTGTTTCAAAATTTGACTTTTTTGTGCTAGTCCAAGTGACCTTCTATCTATTTCAATCTTATCATCTGTGTTTGCACTGTCCTTATCCTAAGTTGTGAAAGTAGGTTCGTCAACCTTGACTCAAGATCAGAGTCATTGCTACCTCCGTCTCAGTTGGACATTATCTCGTTTGTCCTTTCGTCTTGGACTTACTTAGCACTTTAGATATCACTTCAGCACCTATCAGTCAATCAATTGATTCATCATACCTTCTCTTCAATCTTCTAAGCAAGCACACATTCAGACAATCTTACAATGTCTAAAATCAAAGAAGAGATTCTTAGGGCAACTTTATTAAAACAACTTCAAACTTTGGAATCTGAACTACAAGGATTAAAGGGGAAAAATGATACTTCATTAGACGAATCCTCATTAAGATCAACCTGTCCTTTGTTATTCGATCATGATTCTTATATCTCCATACTTCCTTCCAACATGGATAAATCTTGGTATGACAATCCCATCTTTGATCAAGAACAGTTTTATGACAATCCCAACTTTGATCAAGAGAATGTAGAGGAAGCTATTACAACATCAAATTAAATCCTTTTCTATCCACAAAAGAAGGATATTTAAAGTTAAGAAGCGTATATTTATCCTTTAGAGAGAATCTTTACTCCTTTGGGACAATCTTATCAATCAGCATTGGAGGAACTTCTTGAGCATAATCTCATCACATTGCCTCTAGCCACATCATGTGGATTCAGATTCTTGAGTAACTATTGTGCATATCATTGACATAACAAGCATAAAACTTCATATTGCATGGAGTTGAAACATAAAATCCAAGATCTCATAGATGATGGCATAATCAAAGTGGAAAATTCTAACGAATCATCTAGTGAAGATACTACTATCAAGCATGATCAATATCAGGAATCCATGTCTAGCAAGGGTTCCCATATAACATCTACTTCTTCCAATGTTCCTCCATCTCCTAAAGCTTCCCCATCTCTATCAAGAACTGAGCCTAATGACGACTATGTTTACTCTCAAGGACTACCTCTAAAAGAGATCCAAGCTAGAATCAACATACAGATGCAAGCCTTTCTCAGGCTCTAAAGATCATAGACCCCAAGCTTCCATGTGCTTCAATGCTTATCATGCCTACTCAAAATGATAGTTCATCAGCCTATCAAGAATCCCTCATGCATATCAAAACTCCCACCTTGTCTATAGAAGTGGCTCCATGTCAAGATGAGAATCCACAATGTGAAGAAACAAATATCAACGATGATCAAGATCAAGACACCATCCATCCTTATCCAATGGTTGACCAAAGTCACATATCTCAAGAGTCTCATGATGATCCTTTCATTCCATTCCATTTCTCCCCAGAAAAAACTCTTACATCTCCTACATCTTATCCATCTCCCAAGCAAGATCAAGATATCCTTTCTGGCATCTCTAATAGTCCTATTGAAAATCAAGAGAAAGGTACCCTTTGTACACCATGTAAAGATCCTTTTCAAGATCAGAGCATCTCATTATCTCCTTGTCATGTTCCTCCATGTCAAGCTCAAGAAACCATCATTCCTCTAAATCCCTTGTAGAAAAATACATCCCCTCAAGCTTCAATTGCTCCTATCAAAGCTATTCATACTCCTGTTGATATACAGATGAATTCAAAAGAGAAGAGCCTTGGTCATGCAACTCACTCTAAATATGTTGATATCCCTTCCACACCTTATATCCCTCCATTCAAATGTAAGAATTATCCTTCACTATCCTCCAAATCCATCCTTGGTCCTCATATTCGAAAGCTAAAACCGTCAAACCTGCCATCTATATTGGGTCCTTATGTCCCTCCATCCACCATTCCTATCACTAATAGATTATCATCCACTTCCACTATCCCCTATCAAGATCAACAAAGACATACATCCTTGAAATCTCCGTATCACCTAATCCATATGAACCAATCATATCAGCCCCATTCATCCACAATTCCAAAGTCTTTTGGAAGTAATTTGGATGTAAAACAAAAAAATTAGAAATACAAGAATCCACTTACATACGAAGATCACTATGTCCCATCTAATTGACATGTGAATACAAAGAAAAAGGAAATATCCAAGAGACCACAAGGGTCCACTAAGTTAATATGGGTTCCTAAATCCATCATGGAAGAATTGCGTTCTAAATCCAAACAAAGAACCAAATCAAAGAAAATATGGGTTCTTAAATCCATTATGAAAGAATTGCATTCTAAATCATCTGATACAAACGGAAAACCAAAAGCTATGTGGGTTCCCAAGTCTCTTCTAAAGGACTTGGATACAAAAAGAAAAGCAAAAGTTATGTGGATTCCCAAGTCTCTCTTAAAAGTCTTGAACAAAAAGGAAAAATCAGAATTGGCGTCCAAGCTTCAAAAGGCTTCCACTCTGTCTACTTTCAAACATTTTTCATCTCCAAAACCTATTTTGGGTCCTCATTTCCCAAAATCCATTGTTTTGAATATGTCTTCATCCATCTTGGGTCCTCGTGCACCAAGATCCATATCAAAACCTAAATCCATTTCACACACTTTTTCTCTATCATTCCACCGTCCTTCAACATGTGTGTTGATGTTGATCTTGCCTATACAAACTTTTCAATACCCTATCCAATATCCTGCACCTACCTCCTACGCATCCATCTCATATTCCTACTATTCCTCTCATCCAATCCATCGCATAAATCCTTGACTACCATCTCCCTTATCCTCCATATCATCTTCTCTACCACCACCCTATCAACATCTTTGAGCATACTTTCAGCGGCCTTGGCCTATCATAAATTATACTTCAAAGGAGCACTATCCAAAGAGCAAGAAGCTTAAGTTCCTCCATAAATCAAAAAGTACAAAAAAAAGAAAAAAAAAGTGCCTTGGTGAAAACCTGGTAAACAGGCACCTTGGTAGCAAAAGTAAACATAAATCAATCCGTCCTATGGTGAAAACCACTTCTTGTGGTGCCTTGGATAAGTACCGTGATGAAAACCTAGCAAACAGGCATCATGTGTAATTCCTCCTACTTGCACTCTTCACTTGGGGAAAGTTCCTTCCATGTAATCCTATCTATCATATCTTACATCTAGCTAGCTCATGAGCATCCATGTTCCTTCTACTGATCTTGACAAGGTTGAGCCTATTTGTGAACACACTATGTATCCTGACATTTGTTATCCTTTCCATCAACCTATTCACTTTCTCTCATCCACGGTACCCTATCATGATCTTTCTTATCCCAAGCCTATCCTTCCTATCTCTGAGCATCCTTTGCTCCATAATCCAAAACTTTCATTTATACCTCCATCACCCCTTATCCTGATTGCGCCATCATAGCTCTATCCTATCTAATTGACCCCTTGGTCTTGATCTAAATGAAGAATGAAAAAAATGGAAAATTATTTCTCATAAGTCTCTTGACATGTCCACTCTTTTGGACCACATGATTTTCATGACATCAGGTCATTATCCTATATTCTATCTAGCATCGCTCCATGAGCCTACATTGCTATATTATTTTTTCCCTAGCTTGGGTAATCTTGAAGAGACTGTCCTTGAGGGTCGCATTCACCCTTTTCATCCATCATTGGCTATTCGTCTCCTACATCAACTTTCTAATCCATCTACAATGTCCTCCACCTTGCTAGACATTGGGGCAAACCATTGTGATCTTGCTTGAGATCGAGTAATCTCTAAAAATCTAAAAATTGCAAAATCTCTAAAAATTCTAAAAATTGGAAAAAGTCCTGAAAAAATGATCATCTTAGTGAAAACCCAGCAATAGGTGCTTTGATGTATCTCCAAAAAAAATTATATATTCCAAAAATACAAAAAAAATTGAAAAATTAAAAAATACAAAAAAAGAGAAAAAGTCAAAAAGGTGCCATTGATGAAAACCTAGCAAACAGGAGTCATGGTAGCAAAAAAAAGAATTTATGCCAAGAAGGTGAAAACCTAGTAAACAGGCACCTCTTGTTCCACATTGCTATATCTATCACAACACCACTTGGCTTTATGCACTTGCTTTCCTACTTTCCTACTTGCATTTGCTTTTCCACATGCTTTCAGTTCCCGTCAATACACCAACTTACATGGATTGAAAATGGTTGTACTCTAGGGGAAACCCTTCTGGTCTATAGGGGGCATTGTCCTATCACCTTTTGGGATCTACTTCACGACAGTCACCAGTAGTTCTCACTATGTCTTCCTACTGTCGCTTAGCTTATATTGAGTTCTCTCTCCTTGAGAATCTCTTCGCATTAGTCACCAGTGGTTCTCACTGCATCTTCCTACTGATGTCTAGCTAGTACTACGATCGCTTCACTTGAGACTCTCTCTCTTGCATCAGTCACCAATGGTTCTCACTATGTCTGTCTATTTTCATCATAATATTGAGATTACTCACATCCATTACAGTTGGATTTATACTCAATGCTCTATCTATCGATACTCAGTCTTGACGACCCTTTGCTTTAGTTTGTACATAGCTTTCGGTCACTTTCCTGACACTTTGGTTCCTTTGCGAACCCTACTAACTTGACATTGATTCAATGCCATACGCCTAGGGGAAACCAAATCTCATTTGTCCTTGCAACATACGTCAAGTCAGTCATTGTTACTTGGGGGCATGGGTCCCCACTTTGATCACATCTTTGGTTTACACCTGCGTCAGTAATCTTGTCACTTCTCAAGGACAACTTGCTACTGTCACAAACTAGTGTTTTTTAACACCACCATAAAAAGTGTTTTTCAACACTATCTTTGGACACATCTGTGTTTTTCAACACACATTGGATATCTCGCATTTAAACATCTGTCGATAACAATTAAACATAATGCACTCACAAGCACAACGGTGTTTTTCAACACCTCATACACATACATATGCGAAAACTTTGAAACTGGCTGAGATATGATTGAATCTTTCCTTGTATGCTGTCTATTCTCATGGATTTCATTGATATTTTATTTTTCTACTACTTGTTGGTGTAGTCCCAATGATCCAGCAACGTCAAATAAATAGGGTGTATGTGATAAGAGCTCCCGCACTAAGGTGGAACAACCTCACATCCCTCGATCTTGTTTATTTGTATGCCATGGTGAGGTCGGTACTATCTCCTTGATTGTTAATGCTCTGTTTGTTTACATATGATTGCACTCATGGTTATCTTGGCTTTGAATGCCTCGATACTGGTGTACTCTTGCAACATTATCTGGAAATATTGTTTAGGTCACCTTTGCTTTTGTGCCCTGGTGCTTACGTTTGTTTCCTACATTTTATCCGATGAAATTCATATTCATATCCTTATGGTTTCATTGTGGCACCAGTAAGGGTTGTATCAACTCCGATGTTCCAAAAAATTCTCAATGATGATGATTTTACGATGGGTCTCACAACCATGTCCTAGAATTGCACTTTCATATTGCATCTAGCATAAGATTGCATTTTCATCCTAGACTTGCATTGTGGCAGCAATTTGATGTCACTTCATTGCGTTCTCCTGGATTTTTTACATTGCGGAGTTCTTCTTCAGCCTCCTGGCTTCATCATGAATGCCCAAGTGTTTGATCCTCGCTCTCACTCTTCAAAAGTGGCTATATCGACCGCTCTGAATCCATTTTTGTGATCGAAATCAAAATCTGACACTTCTATATTGCTCAAAATTGCATTTTAAATTTTTTGGGACCGATGCAATTGGATGCTTGTGCAGTCAACTTTCTGACATTGCTTTCTTGTCAGAATCATATCTAATCAACATTTTCTCAAATCTTCGACTCTTTTCATCAAAAGTCAACCCTAGTCAAACTTGGTCACCTAGACCTTGACATCTCTCAAAATTGATTCTTCATCTTCCAAATTCTTCCGTAATTTGTTCTGAGTTCTTCTTGATCTCCGATTCAACATCTATCTACGATTTCTCACTCTCAATCATCACTATGATGTGTCATCTTTCCATTTCACTCCCGAGGGGGCAGGATGATTACATCATTAAATCTATTCTAATCAATCTAATCTGAATTCAAAAGTCCTCATTGCTAGGGGCATCTCATCACTTGGGGCATGTTCAGTTTTTCATACTTCATAGTCAAAACTGGATACTCCACAATCAATAAAGGCATCTTTTGTTCCTTACATCTTGTCATCTATTAGGTATCGAGGCAATCTAACCTGAATTATTGAGGATCAAGCTTCATTTTGGAGATGATTCTCGAAATCTCAATCTATTAAGTATCTGAGTAATCTAACTCAGATTCTTGAGGATGAAGCTTTGTTCTGGAGATGGTTCTCGAAAAACTCATCTATTGGGAATTGGAGCAATCTAACCCTGACTCCTAAAAATCAAGCTCTATTCTGGAGATGATTTTGAAACTCGATCTAACTCGTGTCTGGGCAATCTAACCTAAATATTGGGGGACTAAGCTTCATTCTGGAGATAGTCCTAAAGATCTCTATTGACTATCTTTTTTTTTGGACAGGTATCGGGGCAATCTAACCCTGACTCCTGAAGGTTGAGCCTCATTCTGGGGGCAGTCTTTTGAAAGATATCAATCTATTAGGTATCTGAGCAATCTAACTCGGATCCCTGAGGATCAAGCTTCATTCTGGGGATGATTCTCAAAATCTTAATATATTAGGTATCGGGGCAATCTAACCCAGATCCCTGGGGATCAAGCTTCGTTCTGGAGATGACCCTTGAAAACTCTACTTGACTAGTGTCTCGACAACCTAACCTAGACTTCAGAGAGTCAAGCTCTGTCTTGGAGATGGCTCTGACATCTTCATCAATCGATCTTTGCATTATCAATCTTCAAAATCTATTCTTCTATGCTTCAAGCATCAGACTATTCTTTGAATCAATGCACTGCTCGCACATCAATTCAAAGTGGGGAAAAATGTAACACCCCAAAATTGGCATCTTGCAACCCTAACCAATTTTGTTGCATTTGTCATTCTTTTGGATCATCAAAGTCCTATTGTACTAGGCAATTCTGAGTTTTGACTGACTCTACTCGACTTGAGTGTCAAATGCAGAAAATCCTAAATTTGCATCAATCATAACATTATATTTAATTCCTAAATATCAATTGGCTAAACAAACCTTATAATTGAATTAATTTAATTATAAAGTCCTAGAACTTTAATTAAATTAAATTCACCCCTTTTAGATAAAACACATGAAAAGGAATTAAATAATATTTAATTATTAAATAAATATCCTTATTTCAATAATTGAATTTAATTATTCAGATAATTGAGAAAAACATATTTATGAGGTCATACTTTATTTATTTAATTAAATATTCTCTCAAAAATCTTCTCTTCAGTTCAAAAATAGAAGTTTTGAATTAACTGTGCTTTAAAGAGAAAGAAAATAGTTAAATCAAAGAAAGAAAACAGTTAAAGCAAAGGGAAAACAATTTATTGTTTTCTTTTAAAGAAAGATTTCTATTTTTGAACTGGCTTTTCTATCTATTTTATTTCAAAAAGGAAACTTTCTATTCTGAGCAGGCTCTCAATCTATAAAAGAGCTCCAATTCCTCATTCAAACCCCCCTGGAGAAAATATGCATTGTTAGAACAAAGAATTGCTGCTTCATTTTAGTTGATAATATCATTTTATATTTAGCTATCATTTGCAATAGAATAGCTTCATTTTCTTAGAATAATCTCATATTTCTAATCATGGCATAGTTTAAATTCATTTAGATTAATCTTGCATCTTTCAATTCTTAGATTAATCTTGCATGTATTGCATTCATGGAGAAAAATCCCTCATTCTTAGATTGGTCTATGGTTGTGAGACTCTCATTCTGAGAGCTATTTCAAAACCCCGTCTAGATAGAAGGCAAAAGGTCGAATCATATAGGCATGCAGAATGAATAACTCATATTCATTTCTGTATGTGGCTGATGAACAAGGACTGAGTTGAACTGTTATATGGTTGAATAGAAAGGCCAAATTTAACATATACATATATTACCAATGACATAAACTTTGTCTCTTCAACTCTTGAAATCTATGACAATATGTGTATAACCAATCAAAAAATATCAAGTTGAAATCAATGAAAATACAACACATTAACTGATTTAATGTCTTGCATTCACTTTTGCAACTCGGTGATCATCAAATTATCATCTTCAAACATTCAATCAGTTATAGTTCATTAACAACATGATGCCATCAATGAAACACTATCAGCAACAAACCTTTATATGAATGTAGCTTGGAGAAAATAAGGCTACATGGGGCCATACAAACATAGGCCAAGAAGGACCCCCAAAAATGCACAACCAACACGCACCTTGTTGTGACATACCAACCAAGGATGGACAACAACAACGTAGTTGCAGATCCATCCCTCAGCTTCAAAACCCCCCTTCCACCTCAATAGAAAAGAGGCCCACCTCAATAGGAGAAGCTAAGAGATAAACAAGCAAACACATAGCATACAATTAAACCATATTTCACCCAACCAACCACACAAGGGAGGCCGCACAAAGTTACAAATCTCCATCTTCATGAGAATCTCCACCTCCATAAGAGACTCATCCACCTCCATAGGAACTATAGTAGAAGGAGTGAATCACGAATACCAAGCCCACATCCTAGATAGATGCACACTATACTTGTCCTCAAGGTTAGGGAAAACCTCCAAACCCGCTGCATAACTCAACCAAAAACAAGAGACCAGACTATGCCCTTGAAAACTTTCAGCAATTAATTGGTCATGAAAGAGACAAAGACCACTGTCCAAGCCAAAAAAGAGGGACAATCCAAACCAAAATAAAAGGAAACTCAAAGTGAAGTCCAAAACCATCACCACAAAGCTAGAACCAACAACAAGCTACAAGTAGCCTGTCAACCACATTGGCTCTCCCTGCTGGAGAGCCGCCTTCTCCTGATAGATAGTATGGTAGTTATCAACCATCATAATGTCTTCAAAAATACCACAAACCATATTGCCTCCAAAAATCACCAGATGAACTTCATCATCCACGAAGCAGGCCTCCATCATTATAGGAAGCACCCTCACCACCATAGGAACCATGGGAAAAGAAGAAGAAAAACAACAAAACCAGCCCACCTCTTGGCAATTTGAACACCTCCCTTATCCGCCGTGTCACAAAAAGAATATGAACTAGAGGCAATCGTCAACCACAAGCAAAACACTAGATCCACTACCAAAGGAAACATGGAAGAAGAAAAATCAAACCAGCCAAACCAAGCCCCCCTCTTGGCAAGTTGGTCACCCCCCTTTAACACTTGAAGATTGTCAATAGACCAATGGCTACTACAAAAAAAAAACCACTATCCATGCAGAAAGGAATGGACAGTCAAACAATAAAGACCTTCACCATCAAAGGAATAGTGAAAGAAGAAGAGAAAAGCCAATAGTATTAGGCCCCCCTCCTGGCA